>JH720226.1:5494-28207 GCA_000231845.2 Tetrahymena malaccensis 436
GGGGGTTATGGCAAATATAATAATTAGAAACAACTGGCGAAATACATAATGTTGACTGAAAATACTAGTTAGTTAGAAGGTAAAATGAATAAAAAATATAAATTAAGGATAAAGAAACTAGTAAATAATTTAAGTAAAGGTTGAAAATGAAAAATGACTTAAATTAAAAAAAATAATAAGAATCAAAAGGTAAATAAATCAAGTAAAAAGATTGTTTTTGTTTTAATTCATTTTGATAATAAAAAATATCACAATCCAAAACAAATAAGCTTTTTTTACCTTAAATTAAGTGTCAAATTTGAGAGATTAGTGGAGCTTGCTAAAGCAGAACCTAAGCCTGAGGCACCTTAACCGCCAATTTAATTGTTGCTTTTTAAATATTGAATAAAATATTAGTTAGAAAGAAAAGTGAATAAAAAATATCAATTAAGAAGTAAGAAGCTAATAAATTATTTAAAAAATGGTTGAAAATGAAAAATGAATTAAATTAAAAAAAATAATGAGAATCAAAAGGTAAATAAATCAAGTAAAAAGATTGTTATTATTTTAATTCATTTTGATAAATAAAAAATATCACACTCTAAAACAAATAAGCTGTTTTTACCTTAAAAAAAGTGTCAAATTTGAGAGATTAGTGCAGCCTGCTAATGCAGAACATAAGCCTGAGGAGCCTTGACTACCAATTTAATTGTTACTATTTAAATATTTAAGAAAATAATAGTTAGTTAGAGGGGAAAATGAATAAAAAATATGAATTAAGAATAAAGAAACAAGTAAATAATTAAAGCAAAGGTTGAAAATGAAAAATGACTTAAATTAAAAAAACATAATCAGAACAAAAAGTTAATAAATAAAGTGAAAAGATAGTTTTTGTTTTAATTCATTTTGATATTTAAAAATACCACAATTTAAAACAATTAATATCTTTTTACCCTAAATCAAGTGCCAAATTTGAGAGATTAGTGCAGCTTGCTAATGCAGAACCTAATCCTTAGGCACCTTCATCTCCAATACAATTGTTACTTTTATATATTGAAGAAAAAACTAGTTAGTTAGAGGGGAAAATGAATAAAAAATATGAATTAAGGATAAAGAAACTAGTCAATAATTTATGTAAAGGTTAAAAATGAAAAATGACTTAAATTAAAAAAAAATATGATAATCAAAAAGTAAATAAATCAAGTAAATAGGTTGTTTTTGTTTTAATACATTTTGTTTTTAAAAAATATCACAATTTAAAACAAATAAGCTGTTTTTACCCTAAATCAAGTGTCGAATTTGAGAGATTAGTGCAGTTTGCTAATGCAGAACCTAAGCCTGAGGCACCATTTGCACCAATTTAATTGTTACTTTTTAAATATTGAATAAAATATTAGTTAGTTAGAAAGAAAAGTGAATAAAAAATATGAATTAAGAATAAAGAAGCTAGTAAATAAATTAAACAAATATTGAAAATGAAAAATAATTTAAATTAAAAAAAACATAATGGGAATCAAAAAGTAAATAAATTAAGTAAATATATTATTTTTGTTTTAATTCATATTAATATTAAAAAATATCATAATCTAAAACAAATAAGCAGTTTTTACTAGAGATTAAGTGTCAATTTTGACAGATTAGTGCAGCTTGCTAATGCAGAACCTAAGCCTGAGGCACCACTTGCACCAATTTTATTGTTACTTTTTAAACATTGAAGAAAATAATAGTTATTTAGAGGGAAAAATGAATAAAAAATATGAATTAAGAATAAAGAAACTAGTAAATAATTTAGGCAAAGGTTAAAAATGAAAAATGACTTTAAATAAAAAAAATAAAGAGAATCAAAAAATAAATAAATTAAGTAAAAAGATTGTTTTTGTTTTAATTAATTTTTATATAAAAAAATATCACTATTCAAAACAAGCTGTTTTTACCTTAAATAAAGTGTCAAATTTGAGAGATTAGTGCAGCTTACTAATGCAGAACCTAAGCCTGAGGAACCTTCAACTCCAATTTAATTGTTACTTTTTAAATTTTGAATTAAATATTAGTTAGAAGTAGAAATGTATAAAAAATATGAATTAAGAATAAAGAAACTAGTAAATAATTTAAGCAAAGGTTGAAAATAAAAAATGACTTAAATTAAAAAAACATAATGAGAAATATAAAAGTAAATCAATCAAGTAAAAATATTGTTTTTTTTTTAATGAATTTTGGTATTAGAAAATATCACAATCTAAAACAAATAAGCTGGTTTTACCTTAAATAAAGTATCAAATTTGAGAGATTAGTGCAGCTTGCTAATGAAGAGCCTAAGCTTGAAGCACCTTCATCATCAATTTTACTAGAACTATTTTAAATATTGAAGAAAATATTAGTTTGTTAGTAGGAAAAATGAATAAAAAATATGAATTAAGAGTAAAGAAACTAGTAAATAATTTAGATAAAGGTTGAAAATGAAAAATGACTTTAATTATAAAAATTAATGAAATTCTAAAAGTAAATAAATCAAGCAAAAATATTGTTTTTGTTTTAATGCGTTTTGGTATTAGTAAATATCACAATCTAAAACAAATAAGCTGCTTTTACCCTAAATCAAGTGTCAAATTTGAGAGATTAGCGCAGCTTACTAATTCAGAACCTAAAACTGAGGCACCTTTACTACCAATTTAATTGTTACTTTTTAAATATTGAAGAAAATATTAGTTAGTTAGAAAGAAAGAAAAGTGAATAAAAAATATGAATTAAAAATAAATAAACTAGTAAATAATTTAATCAAAGGTTGAAAATAAAAAATGACTTAAATTAAAAAAACATAATGAGAATAAAAAAGTAAATAAATTAAGTAAATAGATTATTTTTGTTTTAATTCATTTTGATATTTAAAAATATAACAAATTTATTAATTATATTCAAGATATTCAAGTTTAGCAAGCTTCTTGTAAAGGTGATTATTTTTCTTTAATATAATCACAATCTACAACAAATAAGCTGTTTTTACCTTAAAAAAAGTGTCAAATTTGAGAGATTAGTACAGCTTGTTAATGAAGAACATAAGCCTTAAACACCTTCACCACTAATTTAATTGAAACTTTTTAAATATTTAAGAAAATACTATTTAGTTAGAAAGAAAAATGATTAAAAAATCTGAATTAAGAATAATTAGTAGATAATTTAAGCAAAGGTTGAAAATTAAAATTGACTTAAATTAATAAAACATATTGAGAATCAAAAAGTAAATAAATCAAGTAAAAAGATTATTTTTGTTTAATTCATTTTAAAATTAAAAAATATCATAATCTAAAACAAATAAGTTGCTTTTACCTTAAATCAAGTGTCAAATTTTAGAGATTAGTGCAACTTGCTAATGCAGGACCTAAGCCTGAGGCATCTTCATCATAAATTTCATTTTCACTTTTGAAATATTGAAGAAATTATTAGTTAGTTAGAAGGAAAAATGAATAAAAAATATGAGTTAAAAATAAAAGAACTAGTATATAATTTAAGCGAAAGTAGAAACTGAAAAATAAAATATAAAAATTTCAATAAAATTATAAATAAGATTTATGATAATATTTCTTGAAAAAATTTTTAAATTGATAGAAAAGTTAATGTAAATAAGATTAATTATAATAAATTTAATTTACGAGAGATCAATATGGAGATCAGTGTGGGTTTAAAGTGAAGAGTTTAAAAACTTTTTATGGAAAAAATAAAATTAAAGAGTAATTAATTAAAAAATAAATGCTTACATTTTCTATGCAGTTAAAATATTTATTCTATTTTATCATGATATTTATTTAGAAACAATTTATTTAAATTTAATAAATTACAAGAATATTTAATTAATTAATTATTTTTTGGTAAGATTTAATTTGGATATAGAGAATAAATAAAACTTAGATGAAATATATAAATTTAGAAAATTAATGATAAATAAGAGATATGTAAATATTTAGAAAGTTTTTTAATAAATTAGAAAAATTTGTATTTCTTAATTTTCAATTTCTTATTTTAAGGTAAATATTTTAATAAAAATTTAGTATTTTAATTTATTTTAAATGTAAAAATAGTATTTTTATTTTTTTATTAATCTTGCTAAAGTGTATTTTTTTCAAAAATTGAAGACAAATTATAAGAAAGTAATATATTTTTTTTAGTTCTTTGATTCTAAACTTATTAAAAGTATTTTCAAAGTTATTTTTTTATTATTTTTGATTAATTTTGAAGAATTCTAACAATCTAAAAAAAATTTATTTATAAAAAACAATAATAAATAGATTAATTTAAAATATATAATTTAGTTTGAGTAATTTATATAATTTATCAATCATCTTTGCTGTCTTTTTATATTTCAATATTAATCTAATCTTCCTTTAAGGTTTCTCCGAACGATTCAATATAAAATTTGCTTTTAGGCTAATCTTAATTGCGAGAGGTATTTATCTAGTTTTTTTCTTACTGTATAAGATTATTATCAGAATCTTACTTTTTATGGGTTGCTGTTAAATAATAATAATTTATATTAACTTTTAATATATTAAAACAACTTATAATTGTATACCTAAGTTAAAAAGTGTTTCTAAGTTCTCATTCTACTTAGTCCTTAAATTTTGATCTTCCTTTTCTTGTGGTATGAGCTTTGAAGACTCAAAAAAGTTTGCTTCTGTTTTTTACTGATTAGGATTTTCTTGATCTTCTTGCTACTAAATTTCACTTTTTTCAAAAATATGTTTATACTCTTCAACTATTGTTAAAAAAAACAATTTAAATTAATTTTATAGTTAATAAATTTATTTATTTACCTAGTCTTAGTTCATAAGCTTCTATATATATTTTCTTCTTTTTTTGAGGATCTAAAGAAGCAAATTTTTTAGATAAAAATAATAACTTTTGCTTGATTTCAGGTTTAATTTATTTCTTGTTTTTCTCCTCTTCTTTGACAAACTTCTTAAAGAATGATATTTTTTCTGATAAAGTCTTAGCTAATTACTGAAAAGACTATTTGATCTTAGGAATATAACCACCTATAATTTTATTTAAAAGTTTAAATAAAAACCAAACATTTATAATAACGATCAACGCTAAAGCAGTATACACGAAGTAGGGGTACTTATTTTAGTACATAAATAGACCAAGAAGAACTGTTAAAGCACAGACATGAGTAGAATTAACATCTACTTCGTTTACATCAGATTCTAAATAAGGCTGAATTACCATAGCAAGTAAACCATAAGATGTAATTACTACAAAAACTAATATGGCTTTTGTATTTATACTTTATGAATAAAAGTTCAATGCAAGGATAATCGCTAATTTCTCAGCCATTTTAATGAATTCCCAGTAAAATGCATTAGCTTGATATTCTTTATATAGAAAACCATACTTGAGCTTCACTTCTATTTACTCTAAATTTTGTCTATTTCTTCTCAATAATATAAAGAGAATGCCTGGTAATATGGCCATCCAAATTAACAACATTGGTATAATTAAAACAAGAGCATAAAAAATATGTTCTTTACTATAACAAACAAATGAAACATTAGACAATACATAATTTGTATCACCTATTTCTCTACAAGATAATAAAGCAATAATTTGGGCAATTAGGTCTGGCTGAACATAGATAATTAAGAACATAATAGCTGTTGCCAATATATACCAAGGGAACTGTTCCTTTTTGCTGTTATTCTTTTTAGTTGAAATTTTCTTATATATAAAGTATAATCCCATGCAAATCAAGAAAATAGCCATGTATATAAATGGTATTAAAACAGAAAACAAAAGCCTTAAGTAAATAATTGGCATTGAAGCGTCCATTTCTTATAAGGCGCAATCAAGAGAATTCATAGTTTACTTCAGTGGTTAACCTACTGATTGAGGGAACTCAAAAATACCTGAAGTTAGTTAAATTAAAAAAAAATAGTTAAAATACAAATTTAAGACAATATTATAATTAATTATACCAGAAGGAATACTCAGATTGAATGTTGCAATAGATCCAACAATCTACACGTAATTAGTTAACATTTTTATGAAAACTCCAGATTTTTCTTCATCTGATCTTACTATCTTTTATTTCTTCTCTTTTACTTCATTTTATGTTTTTTATTTAGTAATGGTGGTAAAAGACTAAAACTCTGTTTTTTAATTGGGAGTTTACATTTCTTGTAAATTTTTATTCGTTTATTTTTTTTATAAATTCCTTTAAATCGTCATAATAGCAGCTCTTTCTTTTAGTAAATCTACATCACCTTTTATTGCTAAGCACATAGATATTAATGTCCAAATTGTCATTAAGACAACAATCCAAACATTTCCTTTTATTTCGCTACATTTAGTACAAGAAAATTTAGCTGATTTTGCATATGACTCTCCCCAATGTTGTCCATATATCTATTCGCATCAGATATAAATCAATTTTAAAATAAAAAAAACAGATCATTTTAAATAAATAATTACATCACATTCTTCACAAAGTGCACCAATATGACCTTCATAGCAGATATTATCACCATAATCTCCTCCAGCACAATTATCAGGTAAATTTGAGCAACTAATTACCAGGCTACTTATATTTGTTTTACGCCAATACCCTTTATTTGCTACAACGTTTGTTCCTCCATTGCAGGTAGCTCCTTAAGGACAATCTTAGCAATTTTCAACATTAAACGAGTAATAATTTGCTGGACACTGTTAGCATTCAGTAACCTAACCAAGTTAAGCAATTTACTCTCCAGGACCACATAACCTGAAATTTATAAGAATGTTGAAAGTATAGTTTTGTATAAAATTAGCTTGCTAGCTATCAGCAACATATATCTGCTTAGAACTAAATTATATATATGCAGAGGATCCTGGTTTCCCTATTAAAGTTATATTTTCAAAGTCAAAAACTTGTTTCTTAGGATTGAAATTTGTTTAAATGCTTCCACCAACTGAATATTGGGTTATATTAGCTGTTTTAGGATCAAAAGCAACACTAATTTTGTATGTATCATAATCTTCTTATGTAATGGGGTTAATAATTTCATTTTTATCATTTAAAAATAAAAATTGTATATCAGTTAAATTTGCACCGCTTCTGAAATCATTTATTATAATTTTATTTTGTTCTTATTTTCCTTTGTTTATTTTTAGGAATTCATCAATGTTATTTATTCTTAATTTTGAAGGATAAGAAATATTATCATTTCCTTAAATAGTTCCTGTGTTACTTGAAATGACATTATCTTTTTGAGTGTTAATAGAGATGTTTTACTAAAAGATTCCACCTCCTATGCTTGCTTGGTTTTGAAGGATTTTAGAATTTAGTATTTATATTACCTATTTAGGAGAATTCATGATTTCTGAATCAACAAAAATAGCTCCTCCTCTAGATTTACATATATTATTAACTAAAGAACTACCTTAAATTGTAAGATCGAATTTCTTTTATTAAAATATATTTGAATATTTATTTTTTATTTAAATAAATATTTTAGATAATTTACATCCTACTGCAAAGCTTTTAAGTAAAAAGCACCTCCATCATTTTATGAGGCACAATTCAAAAACTATGTGTTAGATATAGTATTTGTGTTATTAATCCCTTCAATATATAGAGCCCCTCCAAATGAAGACTTTTTAAAGTATTAATTAGAGATAAAAGAAATTTAATATAAATAAAATTACCTCTATTTTTGAGAAGATAGTATCATCTATTGAAATTGTACCTTAAAGTAGTTAAATCGCTCCTCCGTTACAGTTAGACTTACATGTTATAGTATTAAAACTGCTCTTTTATTTTATAGCAATTGATGATTGTTGAGAAATAATTAAAGAAGCACCGCTAGAAATTGGATTAGAATAAATTTCTAATTATAAATTTCTACTCTTAGCTGCAGCTTAGCTGACATTATTAAATGAGACATTTTAAAATTAGATATTACTTTATTGAGCATTTATAGCACTATTGGTAAATAGACTATCTTCAATTTAAGTATTAGAAATAGTTATATTTGAAGAAGTTGAGCTTATAAGAAGAGGTAAAACAGAATTAAATGATTATATGTTAAGGTTTGAAAGTTTGCATGATTCAATTGTCAAATAAGATTTTTGTAAATTTGCTAAAGTGGCTTATTATTAAAGTCCATTATACTTTTTTAAATATTATTTCTAAACTTCACTATCTGAGTTAAACTTTTCTGATGTTATTGATGGAATTTAACTAAACAACAAATTAGAATTTGTAGCATCAACGAAATAATTATCTGTAACCCCAAATACATTCTTTATATACCCACCTTAGAAACCTATTTAGTTTTAAGCCTTACTTTTACTAAAAGAATACTTTCTTTAAATTAATTTTTAAAAAGTTTGTTGACTTAAAATTGTTATTTTGTGATTAAGAAAAAGTTAAAAGATATTCTTAAAATAATAAATAAATAAATACTCTTAGCCTATGGTTGATCCGAATTGTGATAATGTGTACAAATTGCTGAATTAGCAATTTTGGCAGTTAAATTAGAGTTATTAACCACCTGAATCTATGTAGATAGATCCTCCATCTAATAATGCATATCCCTCAGTAAAGGTTGAATCTGAGATGTTTACTTAAAGTACTTATCCAAATGAATTTAAGTATAAAAAGGACCCTTTTATCGCTGTAGCTTAGCTGAAATCTGATTTAAGTATATTAATGATTTCAGCTTTAGCGTTCATCATCGCTCCATTTTACTAGAACATAGGCGATGTTTAGATTTGAGGAAATGTAAAATTTCTAAATTAAACAGTATCTAAGGTGATTTAACTAGCTTAAATGTAAATCAAGCCATATAAAGAATTACTATTAGAATCAAAAAATTAAGAATTTTTGATTAAAATATTTCCGATAGAGTTTTAAATCCAGAGAGCTGCTGTTGAATAAGTCAAAGTAAATTAAACACTTTGAAGAGTATTATTTTGAAATAAGCATTTATCAATTGTAATTTCTATGTCAAAGTTGCTCTCTAATTGAATAGGTTGTGCTTAAATATTTTTTTAATTTTAATATAAAAGCAAATTTTAAAATTCTCCATCTTATATTGTAAGAACGGACTGCTAAATGTTGCTATTTTATAATTTCAATAACTGAGTATCTTAAGCTTTTTTATTCTTAATTTTAATTTAATTTATACTAGTATATAAAATTTCACTCAACTGAAGACATCCATTTGTTTATTAATTAGGTATTTTAGTTAGGTAAGCATCATCATTAACACATTAAAAGTTCTAAATAGTCACATTATTAGCATTTTAAAACAATCCTAACTTTAGGTCAAAATGATTAATCAACTAGGTATTTATAGCTGAAATGGTGGCTATTTTGCTTGTTAAGAAATATGATGCTGCAATCAAATCACTATTACTTTTTTTTATTAGAGAATTATTTCTGAATTATACAGTATCTAAGTGTAATTCATGACTTGGATTTACTCTCATGGAATATAAAGCATCAAAGAATAAATAATCAGTTTTTGCTTAAAAAGAATTGTCATATACTTTGATATCTTAAAAAGAAAAGATGTAATTTATATGATTTAGACTAGAGACAGTTGAAAATATTATTTTCTTACAAAAAGTGTTGTTGTTAACTGTCATATTGGTTACTTTAAAATTTCCTGAAGAGAAAAGTGCAGATATCTTTTCGTTGTCATTATCTTGGCTGAGATTATTATCGTTGTTAGAACAAACATTATTAGCTAGAGTAATATTTTAAGCAAGAACTTTTAAGTTGGATTCTTAAGTTAATATACTAAAATTATCTCCAAGGAAGCAATCAGATAAGGAGAAATTATTAAAATTAATCTATTCAATATTTTTTAAAATAATATTTTAAATTTGATGAAAAAATAAATAATTAATTAATTACATCCGTCACGTTAAAGTATGTTAGAATAGAGGTATGGTAAGTGAAATCTTCATTTGATAGTTAATAATTAAATATATTTAAAGTGCTACTATCAGAATAAATAGACTAGCAGCTTTTAGGAACACTTGTCAAAGAATAAAGATAGAGCTATATATTATTTATATACACATTTATTTCTATATTAGCAAAATAAAGACCACATTTGCTCTCTTCAGTGTCTAGTCCAAAATAGATGATGATGTCTTAAAATCCAACTTAATTATAATTTTGAAATTCTAAAAGATTTTGGTATTGTAAAAAAGCATATTATCCAGGTTATGAGCTTTTGAAGTTTAATGAGATAATGCTATTAAAATCAAAATTCATAAACTTAGGATTTAAATCTAGAATTTTGCCTGGTTTAACTAAAATATCTACGAACATATTTGAAACACCACTCACTATCTATTTATAGTACTATGCCTATATAAATAAAACATATTTTGATGCTAAAATATTAAATTTAATTTATTTTTTTAATCTATTAAGCTTTTTAAAAATGTTTTTTAAATCAAAGAAACTAGTATCATAAAGAATCTAAGATAAAAATTTGATAATAGCTAATGTTTTGATTGAAAAATATTCGTATTTAGTTGTAACTGCTTCCTTTCATGATTATGAATGAATTTGCAATTAAATAAAAAGAAATATTCTTATAATTCAACTTAATTACTTTTATCATTGCTGTTAAAAAGTTATTTGAAGTAGTGAATGGATAATCTACAGATCCAACTCCATAGACACCACTTGAATCATATATCTCAGTTGCTTCGAAATAATACTCTTGGCTACATTGAGTGCATAAGCTAGGATCTTCTAAGCAATCATTCAAAGAGTAAAATAAATTACTAAAAGTAAATTAAACCCATATAGTACTATCATTTAATACTTCAATGTGAACTATCTAATCTTAGATCTTTGAAGACTATAAATTCAAAAATAAATCAAAATTAGACGATTATGGGTTAAACTTAAAGATATATGCAATTCCTGTATTGAAATCTCCTATTGTTACTAATTTATGGTTAGAAAATGCTTTTAAAGCAACAGGCTGCTGACTTAATTAAATTAATTTTTGATACTATCCTGTAACGTAATCAATAGAATAAACATTATTATTGCTACAAGAGATTATTAATCTACTTATAGTCTCATTATAATAGAATACATCTCCAATCTGCGAATTTTAACAAATACCTAATTAAAATAAAATATATAATTAGATAGAGTAAAGAAGAGAGTGTGAGAAAGTAGAAATAAATTCTTACTAAAATTTATGTAAAATTTGAAAGGAAAGCCATCTTAGCCTAAATCCCAAGCGTAAATTGTTCCCAAATTATCAACTCCAATGATTTCTAGATTCTTTGGGTTATCGAGAGAAGCAACTGCAAACGCTGTTTGTATTGAACTATCTGTAGTTTTATTTGATTTTAGAAAGTATGAATGATTATCTTAAGAAGTGCAGTCAATTACCATGAATAAATAATCTTCTGTATTTTATTTTTAAGGAAACCCGAAAGTAACCCAAAAAGTATTATTTAAGTAAAAAGGGTCTAGATTCTAATTTAAATTTTTCCACTCTAAATTATATAAACTAGTGATATCAATAGTCTAAAATTTAATTAACAAAATAAATAAATCTTAAGGATAAATAAAACTATCAAATAAATAATTTACTGAGCCACTTTCCTCAAGAGGATAAATAGGAAAGGTATAAATTTTGCTATTTTCACCATCTGCTCCAGCTTTAACAAAGTAATAATCTAATTAATTTCTCACTTTATAAAAGCTTCCATATGTCCATCTTACATTTTCTGCAAATTTATTCTTTTAGTTTGCAGATTCTGTACCAAAGTTTCCTTTGTCATAAAGAGCCAGCTTATTACCAGAAAATAGAATATACTGCTCTTAACTACCTTCAATTTATCTCATATATTTCCTGCAGTAAAGATCGCCATAAAAATCTAAATAATAAACATTAATAAATAGATAGTTTGCTTTTAATTTAGAAATAAAAGCTATTAAAAGCATATAAATAAGTTAATTACATAAGTTGTATGTAAACTCACTTTTTTAATAATCAAATATTGTAACATAGTCTTCAGATGAAATATAAATCATAGATGCTTCTTATATTATATACCATCTATACCATGTTGTTACTTCCTAGTAATTATATTTTTCAATTCTTAATGAAGAGTCATCATCACTTTCATTTAAAGAAATATTATAAATATAATCTGTCTCTCCTGCCCACAGAATGGGAATCAATTATCCTTGATCCCCCAATATCTCAGAATAAAATAAATTAGTTATAGAGGGTTTATAATCTTCGTACAATACTAGAATTTTTCAAAATAGTTTATGAGTAAAAAATTAACTTATCAATTTTATATAATAAAATATTTTAATTTTTCGAGTTCTAAAATATTACTAATTCTATCTAGAGTCTAAAAATTATTTGTCTAAATATCAATTAGTTTAACAATAATAATTTCAGTATATTATCCACCAAAAAAAAAAATATCTTTAGTAGGGTGCTTTGTATATGACCTGAATTTATCACCTTAATTTTATACCTTAGCTTTTAAATTATAAATAAAAAAGTAAATTAAAAAGAAAGAAAAGAACCAAAATACATTATTCAATATATCCTATATACTTGTAATCTAAATTCTCAGCACCAATATTGATTGTCCAATATATGACACCCATATCATTTGTTGTTAAAATTATTTTTTAACCATTCTTTAATGTGTATATTTTTGAAGAGTATTGATAAGGATTTGTCCCATCAGGAAATTTTTATAGTTCTTTAGAATTATCCATAGTAAGGACTGGTTTTTACTGCATAAAATCAAAAATAGATAACTTATTATAGAATCTTGTCAAAATTATGTAATTTGTTTCTTCTATAAGGAAAATCCCTTGCAGTTCAGGAAAAGGAAAAGAATACACTGCTTTTAGAGTATAAGGGTCAGCAAAAACGAGACTATAATAGTTTGTGACCATAATTAAATCTAAATAGATATTATACTGCATATCTATGATTACATAATTAGCTTTTCATTAAGATATCAACCAATAAATTAATAAATATTTAAAATTCTAAACTAATCTTACGCTTCACCACATTAATGATTTCTCCTGCAGCAGATGATAAATCATTATAATATACAATATTAGAATCTTAATCCTCATTATAAAGAGTGTTTATTATTAAAATATTAGTTTTTGGTATACGAAGGAAATTTCTTACAGCAAACCCAAGATTCACAACAGGATCTTTTATTTTAATTATTTAATAAAAATGTTTTACAAAAATATGGTAGAAATTCTTACTGTAGTAAGTTTATAATAAAGGGCACTTTTAACATAATACTGTCTTGTAGAAATTGACAATACTAAATAAGAAGTAAAGTATTTACTTTAAATTCATTTTTATTAGATTTAATTTGATTGTTTTTGCCAAGTATTTATTATCTGTTGAAACTAACTTCTCGCTCAGCTAATATTTTAACCTAATTTCAAAAGAGTAAATAAATATTTATATTTGATTAACTTACTCTAATTTAAATAAAAATGCAATTATTCTTTTAAATTACAGTTTTTCGAAGTCTTACCAAATTACGACTTATTTTATTTAATTAATATTTTTGGTGATTTTTGAAAAATCAAAAATTTATTATACTTAATTATCAAATCATATCAAATTGCCATCAGCACTATTGTTTTTTCTTTCATTTAATCCTAAGTTTACAAAAAACAAAAGACACCAATTTTCTTTTTAACTATTTGTTTGAATTGAATTTTTCATTTCTACAATATTGATTAAAAATACACTAATATTAATTTAACTAACAAAATCATAAACTAAAATATTTTAAATCTACCCAAAAATAATTAAGACTTCAGATTTAAAGTAATGAATACATTTAATTCCAAATTAAAAGTTATTTTTTAAATATCTGACTGAGTAAGAAATTCATATAAAAAATACAATCAGCTTTATGTAGTTTTTCATATTATGTTTTTGAAAACATTATCTAAGCTTTATAAAGATTTTTCTATTTGATAAAAAAAATTTTCTTCTAAGTGCTAAAATTTTCTTGTTAAATTTGTTTATTTACTTTTTTCTCTCAGCCCAAAATCAATATCAAGAGCTGATTAATCTTTATAAAATAATGCGTTTAAGTGTTTAAATTATATTTAGAAATTTTAAAATGTGACAATTTTTAATTCATTTGAAAATACTATCCATATTTTAAAATCTTTTTTTAAATTAATTTTTGATTAGATTCATTTTGTTATCAAAATGTGATAAAAAGAAAGATATAATTTTTCTAAATAATTGAATATTTATTATTTTTTCTTTTTCTCACTTTATAAAAAAACAAACAAGCAAAAATTCAAAATACAGATAGATTATTTTGATTGTGAAATTCATGAAGAAGAATGAATAATTAAGAGTAAATTACACTCTCAAAGTATTGATTTTTCGATAACCATAAAAAAAAAAATTAAGGCAAATCATATTAACCAAAATAATATTTTTATGTTTTATATAAATAATTATTTCTCTTTGAATTATTATTTAATAGATCTATTATTTTTTAAATTAAAAATACAATATATTAATTTTTAAAATGAATTTTTAAGATACTAATTTTCTCATATATAAAAACTAAAGTAAAAAATGATTGTCTCAATAATTGCTCTTTTTATAACTTAATTTTAAATTTTAAATATTGAGTGAAATCATTTAAATCATTTTATATGTTATCCACTAAATACTTTTTTTAATATAGATTTATAAGTATCTACTTTAATTTAAATTTTTCCAACTATTTAATACAGATTGACTTTCCTCATTATGAATCAAATTTAATTTCAGAAGATTTTTAGTTTCTTATATGTAAACAAATTTGTTAATTATCGTCAAAATGTTGCGCATCTTTGCTTACTTAGTTTAATTATTTTCACAATTAATAAATGCCACAAATTTAAATTTTTTGCTTACTGATTAATTAAGATCTCACTTCTAAAAAAAAGGGAGTGAAATTTTAATTGTTACCTTTTTTATTATGTAAATATCTGATTAATACTGCAATTTCTATTAATTACTCAAACATGATGTGGTTTTTCTTCATTTTCAAAAACCTATTCCTAATTGACATTTAAGGATTTACAAATTATATTTTTTATTAACCAATAGAAAAATCTTGCTGACAATTGCTGTATGATCATAAACAAACACAACATAAAGCAACAAATATGTTAGATAAAGTAGAATTTTAAAAATAAAAAACATGTTAAAAGCAAATAAAATTTATGAAAATTTTTATGCATTACTTTTTTTATATTTTTCAAAAAACATTTTTAATGAAAATATTTAAATATTATTTGTAAAACAAAGCAAAATACAAAAAATAATTAATGCGCTTTTTAAAAATAAATATCAAATAAATCTATTAATTTATATTGTTTATGAATATTGTAAATATCTAATATTTATCAATTTATTACAATTCTACTTTGCTTTATAAAATAAAAGAACAAACAATTTTATTAATGTTTTATGAATTTTTAACTGCTCTTTCATTATGATACAAAGCTCTATCTAATTTATTTTATAAAACTACAAAAATGGGATGAGAAAAAGTAATATTTATCTTGAATAAGAGTGTTACTTACTACTTATAGAATCTTTTAGCTAGTTTGTTTAGATTTTCTTTTTAACATTTATTACTCATTTCTAATTATGAATTTCTAGTTGATTAAGCACTTTTTCTAACTTTTGCAAAATTTATGAAAAGCTATTTATAAATAACTAATTTCTTAGGTGTTATTCAAGATTCTATTAGTAAGCAAATTAACTTAAAGAATCATAAAAATACCAGAATATGTGTCTCCTCTTTAATTTCAGAAATTTAGAATGATTGTAGCTATTTTACTGCTTTATAATTCTTTAATTCTATCAAATTTTTTGATTTTTCCTTTCTGCTTTGATATGCATACATGATTCTAATTTGCTTTCGATTAAATTTATGTGATAATTTGGATAGGAACTTATTATTTATACATTATTTGTGTGCTATATAAGGTTTTACTTTATATATTATTCTTTCTAGAGTTTGTACTATTTTACTAATTTGTCAAGTAGATCTTAAAATAGAAATTAATTTTTTAAGAAATGAATCAGTTTCAGATATCTATATGAAAGATTTCTTTTTTCATAGCTTTATTTAAAAATGATTTTGTAAATTCTACCATTTTATGAAATAATAACTATTGCTTTTAGATTGTATTTACAATTCAAATATATTTGTTTATGTTAGTTATTTTATTAAATTGTAATATTTAAAAATAAATGCATATTCAAATAATAAATAAAAATATTTTTAAAATAATGATTAAAAATTAAAACTACTCAAATAGTTTCAATTAACTAACTTTAATTTTGTTTGTGTATTAGTTTTAGATTTTATTATTATCATAAATTTAATAATTCGATTCTAAATTGCACAAATTTAAATAAAAATATACCATATTGATTAATTTTAAATAATTTTTTTTGTTTTTTTAGATTAAAAAATGGCTTTTAATTTAAATATTTTAAAATGACTGATTTAATATTTCTAAAATAAAACAATTTATAATTATTTACATTGAACACTTAAAAGCATCTTAAATTGATTTTTATTTACTAATTAATAATATTTGATAAATAATGCACTATTCATAAAAAACGTTAAGATAATAAAATTATGTATTAAGATAAAGAATAAATTATTTCCTTATATTACATGAAGTTATTACTAAAATTCTAAAGCGATAATAAGTATTTTTTAAACTATGCTATTGTTCATTCATTTTGTATTTACTGGTTTTAATAAAAATTAAATGAATTAATATTAAATTAAGAGGTATAGCATAGAGAGATTTAGAAAGTAGAGAATGAAAGTATAATTAAGTAATGTAATAAACTCTTAAATAAAGCAACGAAACAGCTCAAAACTCAGCGACGCCAAAAAATATTATCTAGTTAACTAATTAATCATTCATTTATATTTAATAGCTTTAGCTTTTATTTGCTTGACATAATTTAAGCAATAGATACTAGGATCATTTATCATTCTAAACTTAATCATTTTCTCCTTTTTGAAATATTTAAATGAGCACATTTCAGGTAAAAAAGCAAACTAGCAGTAAGAAATAAATAAAAGTTAATAAGCTTCTTAAATTACGTAGGAAAACGAATAATAAATTTAAAGGCTATCTTTTTTGGAGCTTTGCATTGTATTAATAATAGCGACAATCTATATTTCTACTTTTGAAGTACTAATAATAATAATGTCATATAAACACTTAGTTGTTATTTTATCGATGTTTATTTAATCTTTTGTAAGAATCGAAATATAAAATATTAAAAATGAAAGACTTGTTTTATTCTCTGTTGTAGCTATTTAAACTTACACTATCCTGCGTCTTATGATTGCTTCAGAATTTTAATATTTTAGTATATTTTTCAATATATTATTATTCTTTTAGTAGATTTTTAACAATAGAAAATTTAAACCAGAAAGCTAAAAAATAGTAATTCACAAAAATAATGATAAAGATTCAAAGAAAATACTAACTAATTTTCATCAAAGTATTTTATAAGTTATCCCTGAAGGATTAGCTGTAATTAATTCTAGCAAGCAAATACTTTATTCCAATAAATCGCTCAAGTAGATACTGAAATGCAAAAACAATAAAGACCTGTTACAAATTATATTGAAGTTAGGTTAAAGAACAACTAATGAAAAATTAGATCAGCAATAGCCTTAGCCAGAATAAAATGCTCTCGAGGCAAATAATTATTACTAAATTGATAATTAAAAGCAAACTGAAATGATAAAAAATAACTCACCCATAAATAACTAAATTATTTTCACTGATTTTTAAGATAAATTTTCTTAGAAAAATAAAAACGAACATAACCAGCATGCCTAAACAACAGATAAATTAAAAAATTCTTTAAATACATCATGGCTAAAACAAAAAATAGAAAAATCTGTTACAGATACATTCAAACATAATTAAAAACTCATTAAGAATAAAAAAAATAAAAAATATTTATATAGTCTTTCTGAAAAAGTTTAGTTAAAAGAATAAGTTGGAGAAAATAAAACATTCAAAGAGAGAAAATTCTAATCAATGAACTACAATTTATCCAAATTTTCCTTTCCAAATTAACATGTAAATTATCTTTATAAATTTTTAAGAAAAACTATATAATATATGACTAACTTATATTATTTAATCTTTTGAAAATGAGAGGGAAATTTAGTCTAAAAGCTCAAAAAATTGAAATTTTATAAAATTTTAATTTCTAAAATAATTTTTTAAATATTCCCTAATAATTAGTATAATCCTGTCAAAAGACTAAACAAAATACTTCAATATTCCTACTAATAAATTTATTTAATATTTTACTAATAATTAGAACTCTTTAATCATTAATTTTTTAACTAAAAATAGGAATTGAGTTAAAAAAAGCAAAAGTAAGGAGATTTTGTTTTTTAAGGAGGAGAAGGAAACCACTAAAATGAATCAATATAAAAATAAATATAAACTCTTAAGGAAAAGGAAGGTTAATATTAAACGAAAGTAGAATTTTAAGACAAAAATGAGCTTTACAGCTTTGAGGATGAGGTCAAATTAGACGAAAAAAGTAAAATAAATATATTAACTTAAAAATTCATCAATTAATTTTCTTAAAATTGCAAGATAATTTTTCAAAAGAAATTGTCAAGGGAGTATTAAATTCTTCTGATAAAAGCACTTTAAGCAAAGCCAACAAAATTTAAGATGACGTTACGACTAAAGATTTGAATTCAAAACTAAGTTAAAATATTAATGTTTAGGGCATAGAATAAATGCAAAAAAAGAAACAGTCGGTTTAAGTAGAAAATTACCAAGCTTAAAGTGAAAAAGACAATTAAACTATCGTTACAGAACACATGAAAACCAATGAGCCATTATAAAATGAAGTTGAATATGAATATTCTAATGAAGTTAAATTCAAATATAAGAAGCCATGTAAAATTAATTCTTTCACCCTTATTATAACTTGTTAAATACTAATTTGTTCATAGAAAAAATAATAAAAAATTTAATCGAGTAAGAAAAATTAAATTTCTCCAAAGTAATTGACAAATATTTTGAGGAAACGCCAGGGTCTGGTGGTAAAGAAATTTAGGAGTCAACTGGTTTATAAATTGATGAAGTCAACAATATAAAATAATAGTAAAATTATTACATATATAAAAATGTATCCAAAATTAATTAAAACTAAAAGGAAAACAACTCACACATAAAACGAAGAATATTATGATTTAAATTATATATAATAAGTAAATAATATTACTAAATTTTAAGTAAATATATTTTATTATTATTTTTATTTGAAGTTAACAATTATTTTTTAAAGGTAAAGCACAAAAATAAAGACTTGGTAGTACAGCTTATATCAGTTGACTTACTACTTGATGATTAAGAAACTAAAGAACCTTTAGTATTTATCATAGTACAAGAACTTTGGCAAGATCTCTATCAAAAAAAAGTAGAAGAGCTTCAAAAAGAAAAAATGAGGATATTTGCTACCCTCTCTCATGAGCTAAGGACTCCTTTGAATTGCTCTATTTCCATGCTGGAAGTGCTCAAGGATGAACTCTCTTAAGATGAAACTAATTAATTTTGCATTGAAGAATATATTGTCCCAGCTCTTTTTTCTAATAAGTTACTGCTCAACTAAATAAATGACATACTTGATTATGTGTAAATGGATTGTGGCAAATTTAAATACTCCTTTGTAGACTTCAACGTTGTTAGCCTTTTGAAGGATTGTTGTAAGCTTGTAAGCATGTAAGCTAAAATGAAAAACTTGCAACTTATGATATTTTATGATTAAAAAATAAACTAAGAAATATGTTCTGATTAAAACAGAATACGTCAAATTTTACTTAATTTTCTATCTAACTCTCTAAAATTCACTAAATCTGGTTACATAGAACTGGGATTCAGCTAGGTTTGTTAGAATATCTATTAATTATATGTAAAGGACAGTGGAATAGGAATTTCAAAAGAGAATCAAAAAAAGATATTTGATTTCTGCAACAAAGTAATTCATTTTTTTTATTTTTAAATAAATAATGGTTAATTTGTCCTAAATTAAATTTTTCTAATAAATTTATAATCAACAGATCAAATATGAGAATAAAGAAGAAGAGCAACTAAATAATCAAGGGTGTGGTTTAGGATTACTTATTTCTAATTAGATAGCAAAAGGTTTAGTAAATGATGAATCGAAAAATGGAGGAATATCTGTTGAATCTGAATATGGCATAGGTTCTAAGTTCAGCATTTTGGTAGAAGATTTAAACCATAATATGCACAAACGCAATGATTAGCAAATTAATTAAAACTAAAATTCCAAATTTACTTATCTTACTATGGATAGCTCTGGTTTTCCACTTAAGAATAGGCAAGGTGAATTAAACCCTCATTTGCAAAATAGTCAAATTGATGAATAAAATTTGGAATAATCTGCAAATTCTTCAAATGATATTAATGATAACAACATTAGCTAGTTATAAAAATAAAATAATTCATGTTTGCCTTTATGTAAAGACAATAGTATGGTAAATTGTGATAAACTTAGCAATAATAACACAAACAATCCTAGAAATTTAGAAATTTGTTAAATAGCGAACAGGAGTAAAGCATAAAAAAGTAATTCTAATCAAAGTTCTACCTAGGCTATTGACGATTATTAAAACTAAGATATACATAATAATCTGAGCAAAGTGTTTTAGATTAAAATACATAAAAACTTTTAAGAAGAAGAAAATTCTAATTTTAAAAATATTTTACAGAAATCTCAAAAAAATCTTCCTCTAAAACACTAACACAATAATCTTAGTCCATATCAAAGTCCCATTTTTTAAAAGCGTTAATTAAACTAAGAGTAAAACAACCAATGTAGAATTGAACTGTTAAAGTATTCCTAAAGTGTAAATTAAAACATACATCAAGACAACCAGAGCCAATACAGGAAAGTTGGTAGCTACTTGCAAGGTCTTAGTATGTATGATAATGGACTAAATATCTCAGAAAATGGAATTAATGCAGATTTTGAATTAAGAAATGGAATTTCAGATCTAGGAAACTATAAAAGCAAAGTGAAGATTAGTTAGAATAATTATTATACAAATAATTAAATTAAATCTCTTCAGAGCTCCAAACTGTAATTTGATGGAAAAGAAGAAAATGCGCAATATGAATAAGAAGGATTCACTTCTTATTCAAATAACTCAAAAATAATAAGAGGTTAATTTTTATCTAATTAGAAATTAACAACTTCTACAATAGGGAATGAATAATTTGAAAAAACAATAAGCTTTAAGTCACAAGCCAGTTAGAATAAAATTTTAGATTTTGAAAACCATTCAGACAAAAATAAAATTGAAAAACCACTTACTGTTTCATAAAAATTAGAGCAAATATTAGATTTTAATTTAGATAAAAAAATTAGATGTAATTGTCCTTAAATCATGCTTGTTGATGATAATTAATTCAACTTGTATGCCTTACAAAAAATTATTTAGCAATTTTAATTTGATTTGATTACCTTTTCAGATGGTGACTAAGCCATAGAATATATTAAATCTTAATTCTTTTCAAATTGTTGTTGCTCGCCTTAAATGATTTTAATGGATATAGAAATGCCAGTTAAAAATGGATATGAAACAGTCAAAGAAATCATTTAATTTTACAAGAGTTTACAGTATAACAATATTCCTGTAATAGTTGCCTGTACTGCCTACGTAGGCTAAGAAGATTTTTAAAAATCTATAGAATCGGGCATGAGTGATTTTATAAATAAACCTATATTAAAAGCAGCATTCTAAAATTTAATTTTAAACTATATAGATGTAATTTGTAATAATAGTTGAATTTATATATTGTAAACACTAATCTAAAATTCATATAATAAATAAAATATTTTTCTTAATTTTCAGATGTATTTTATCTAAATTCTAAAAAAAAAATAATTAAATGAATTCAAGTTTCTAAATACAGTTTTAAACTTAAAAATATTTTTCGAAGGTAAAAAAAATGGTGGTAGATGGATGAGAAATTTTACAAAATTTTTTAGTGGGAGAGAGTTAATATTTCTCTATATATATGGAGGAAAATGGAAAATTATACTCACCTAGTAAATACTTTTAATTTCAAGTAAATATTTAAAAGAATATTTAAATAATTTTTGAAGGAAGTCATAATTTGTTCTACTTAGAATTTCGAAGATTGATAAAGACTTATGGATAGATAGATACAATTATCTATTAATAATTGATTTCTAATCATACATTATTTTCTTCTTGCTTTCAATTAATTATTGGAAAAAAAAACAAATCAATTTTAAAAGAAGAAAAAAAGTTTATTAAATTTTGTGAATTACTCAATAATTAAGGATCAGAAACTCTCTAAATTTAAAAAAGAAAGAAGAAAGCTTTAGAGCCAAAATAAAATTGTTAAATAACTAAGTCTTAATACATTTGCTACTGAATACTTAGGGTTTCAAATGGAATAAGAAAATAATTAAATAGATTTATTTAGCAATTAGAAATAAGATTAATTATACTTATCTTTTGAAATCATTGAAAATGAAATTATGAGCGAATAAGCATCAATTAATGTCCGCAATCGTAGGTGTTAATTAATAACTTAAATAATAGGTTTTTTGTTCACAA
>AFXY02002261.1:0-30615 GCA_000231845.2 Tetrahymena malaccensis 436
TTATTTTAAATTGATTTTTGTGCTCAAAATATCACAATAGAAAAGAAATAAACTGTTTTTACGGGAGATAAAGAATCAAATTTGAGAGATTTACACATTTGGCTAAACCAGAACCTAAATCTGATGCCCTTTAATCACCAATTTCATAATTAATTTAAATATATATATTTACTGAGTTTTTTAGAATCAAAGAGTGAAGAAAAAATATTAAAAGTAAATTTAATGAAAAATTAAAAGTTAAAAAAATATATTTTAATTTAAAAATGTAATTGTATATAAAAAGTAAATAAATCAAATAAAAACTAAATAAATAAAAAATATTCTACTTTATTTTAAAATTGAGTTAATTAAGAATAAAAATAAAATAAGATATATAATTATAATAAATTAAATTTACATGAGAGAAGTATCAAGTTCAGTATTAAGAAAAAGAGAAGAGCTTAAAAACTTATTCATTATAAAATTAAAGTTTAAAAGTAAATATTTAAGAAATACATAATTACATCGTTTAGATTTATGAAACGCATGTTCTATTATATCATTTTTTTTTTCAAAAGTTTTGAATAATAAATTTGAATGAATTTAATTAATTATAAAAATTTATAGAAAATAACTAAAGATAAAAGTTATTAGAGGAAAAACAGGGTTAAATTTATAATTTTTTAATATATGCAATAATATATAGGAACTATCTTATCTTAAATAAGTTAATAAATTTATCATTTAATATATTATTAAAATAATCTTAAGATTACTAATAATCACTATTATTAAATGAAAATCTAAAATATCGCATACAAAATATAAAAACTTGCTTAGTTTAAATTTTGTATGGTAAAAAAAATAATAGAATGTTTTAAATTGCAATATTTTAATTAATAAAGGAATAAATTGATATTTATATGAGCTTTTTAAAATTTGTATCACTTAAAAAATATTTTAAAAATGAATTAATCATAAAGAAATTATTTTTAAAGTTTTACATTTGAATAATAATTATTTTTAAAAAAATAAAAAATTAGATTTAAACAACATGTTTTTCTCATATATTTATTTTTAAGTAAAATATTACATTTAAATATTTTACTTTTTTTGAAAAATATAAAAAATTATAAATAAATAAATAAATACATATATTTATAAATTTTATTTTTCAAATTATCATTCTATTATCTTTATCATTTATTTTTTATCAAAAATTTGTATAAAGGATAACTAATCTTTTAAATTTAAGACACTTTCTCAATATGTTCATTTCTTGTGAATGATTCATCTCATTTAATCTATCGGTACATATTAGAAATAATTAGTAAAAATGTTTAAATTATTTTTAATGAGTAAAATAAAAATAAAAAAAAAAATAAAAGCCTAAAAGAAAAAAAATAGAGTATTTTTATGATAAATCTGATTTGATATTAAAAAATACTACAATTCAAATGAAATAAGATGCTTTTACCCTAAAAAAAGTGCCAATTTTGAGAGTTTATTGTAGTTTGCTAATGCTGAACATAATACTAAGGCACCTTCATGACTAATTTTGTTGCTTCTTTTTAAATATTGAAGAAATAATAGTTAGTTTATTAGTGAAAGTGAATCAATAAGGAAAAATGAAGAAAAATATAAGTTAAGAATAAACTGATAAATAATTTATACAAAAGTTGAAAATGAAAAATGATTTAAATTAAAAAAAACATAAATGGAGCAAATAAATCAAATTAAAAGAATATTTTGATTTAAAATCCATTTTTATAATAAAAATTATCTCCAAAAAATAAATTGTTTTTACTAGAGATTAAGTTACAAATTTATGAGGTTAGTGCATTTTGCTAAAGCTTTGCCTATCTCTAAGGTACCAACATCACCAACTTAATTTAGTCTTTTTTAATTTTGAAGAAAATAAAAATAATTATTTTATTAGTGAATACAGAAAAATGAAGAAAAAATGTGAAATGAGATAAAAATAATAAATAACTTAATCAAAAATAGAAAATAAAAAATGATTTGAATTAAAAAACATATTCCAAAAGTAATAAGCTGTTTTTACGGTAAATCAAATATCAAATTTGAGATATTTGTACAGTTTGCTAATCCAGAAACTAAGCCTTAAGTACCATTTACACCAATTTAATTTTTCCTTTTTAAAAATTGAAGAAAATAAAATTAGTTTATTATTTAGGAGTAAAATGAAGAAAAAATATGAAAAAAGAATAAATTAATGAATAATTTCATCAAAAGTTGAAAATTATTTTTAAGAGAATAATTATATTAAAAAATAAATTAATCAAATAAAAAGCTAATAATAAAAAAGATTATTTTTATTTTAAATCTATTTTAATATTAAAAGATATCCAAATCAAATGTTTTTACATGAGAAAAAGTGTCAAATTTAAAAGATTAGCACATTTTGATAATCCAGTACTTAAGTCTGAGACACCCTTGCCACCAATTTAATTGCCTCTTTTTAAATATTGAAGAAAATATAATTAATTTATTAAAGAATTAGAAGGAAAATGAAGAAAAAATTTGAAACAATAATAAATTAATAAATAATTTAAACAAAAGTTAAAATAAAAAGATGATTTAAAATAAAAAAAACATAATTAGATCAATAAGCAAAAAAATAAAATCAAAAGTAGTAAGGAGAAAGAGTATTTTTGTTTTAAATCCATTTTGATATTTTAAATATCACAAACTAAAAATAATAAGTTTTTTTTACTCTAAATAAAGTGTCAAATTTGAAAGATTAGCGCATTTTGCTAATCTAGTACCTAAGTTTGAGACACCTTCGTCGCCAATTTAATTGTCTCTTTTTTAATATTGAAGAAATTTAATCTGTTTATTATGGAACAAGAAGGAAAAATGAAATATTAATTAAATTTAAAAAAACATTATAAAAATCAAGAAGCAAATAATTGAAATAAAAACCTAATAAATGAAAAGGTTATTTTTGTTTTAAATCTAATTTCATATTAAAAAATATTACAATTCAACAATTCAGTTGGATTTACATTAGATCAAGTTTTAAATTTGAGAGATTAGTGCAGTTTTCTAAGACAGAAATTAATCCTGAGAAACCATTTGCATCAATTTAATTGTTACTTTTTAAATTTTGTAGAAAATATATTTAGTTTGTTTATTTGAGAATAAGAAGGAATTATGAAAAAAAAAAAAATGAATATAGAATAAAAATAATCAAAATGTAATCAAAAGTTGAAAATGAAGAATTATTTATATTTTTAAAAAATAATGAGAATCAAAAAGCAAATAAAAATCAAATAATAGCTAATAAATAAAAAGATTATTTTATTTTAAATCAATTTTCATGTTAAAAAAATTAGCAATTCAAAAGAAATAAGATATTTTTACTAGAGGTTAAGTGTCAAATTTGAGAGATCAGTTAAGTTAACTAACCCCTAACCTAATCCTAAGGCACCATTTGTTCCAATTTAATTTTCACTTTTTTAACATTAAAGAAAATATTATTAGCTCATTAGTGAATTAGAAGGAATAAGGAAGAAAAAATATGAAATAAGAATGAGTTAATAAATAATTTAACTAAAAGTTAAAAATTTTAAGTGATTTAAATAAAAAATAAAACGTAATTAGAATTAAAAAGCAAATAAACCGAATAAAAATAATAAGTAATAAGAGGATTTTTGTTTTAAATCCTTTTTCAAATTAAAAAGTATCAAAATCAAAAAGAAATAAGCTATTTTTACCCTAAATCAAGAGTTAAACTTAAGAGGTTAGAACAGTTTGATAAAGCAGAACCTAATTCTGAGGCACCATTTGCACCAATTTTATTAAAACTTTTTAAATATTGAAGAAAATTAAATTAGTTTATTAGGTAATTAGAAGGAGAAACGAAGAAAAAATATGAAATGATAATAAACTAATGCATAAATAATTAAAAAAAAATTTATGTAAATTTGACTTAAATTAAAAAACCATAATCTATCATTAAAAAGCAAATAAATCAAATAAAAATCTAATCAATAAAAAAAGTATTTTTGTTTTTAAGTCCATAAACTATAGTATAATCCTAAAGAAATAAGCTGCTTTTACTAGAGAGAAAGATTCAAATTTTAGAGATTAGGGCATTTTGCTAATCCAGAACCTATTCCTGAGGCACCATTTGCACCGATTTTATTAAAACTTTTTAAATATTGAAGAAAACAGAATCAAGTTTCTTATTAGTAAATCAGAAGGAAAAATGAAAAAAAATATAAAAAAAAATAAAATGATAAATTATTTAATTAAACTTTGAAAATGAAAAATGAATGATTTAAATTAAAAAATATAAATCTGAATCAAAAAGCAAAATATTCAAATAAAAAGTTAATAAAAAAGGAATATTTTTGTATTTAATCCATTTTCATATTAAAAAATATAGCAATCAAAAGTTTGTACCTTAAAAAAAGTGTCAAATTTGAGAGATTAGTGCAGTTTGATAATGCAGAACATAAGCCTGATGAACCTTCATCATCAATTTTATTGGAACTTTTTAAATATTAAAGAAAATTTAATTAGTAAATTAGATAATTAGAAAGAAAAATCAAGAAAAAATATTAAATAAGAATAAATTAATTAATAATTTTAAACAAAAGTAGAAAATGAAGAATTATTTCAATTAAAAATATATATAATCAAAACCAAAAAGCAAATAATACAGCTAATAAATAAAAAGAATATTTTTTTTAAGCTATTTTTACATTAATTTAAGTTCCAAATTTTTAAGATGATTGCAGTTTGCTAATGCAGAACCTAATCCTGTGGCACCATTGGCCTCAATTTAATTTGAACTATTTAAATATTGAAGAAATTGTAATTAGTTAATTAGTGAAAGAGAAGAAAAATGAAGAAAAATATGAAAAAAGAATAAAATAATAAAAATTTTAATCAAAAGTAGAAAATTAAAAATGATTTAAATTAAAAAAAATTAATTAAAATAAAAAAACATATACAGTAATTAAAATAAAAATAGTGTCTTTTTTTTAAATTAATTTTCATATTCAAAAAAAGTAAGTTATTTTACCTTAATTCAAGTGTCAATTTTGAGAGATTTATGCAGTTTGGTAATGCAGAACATAATCTTGAGGCATTATTTGCACTAATCTTGCAACATCTTTTAAAATATTGAAGAAAATACAATTAGTTTATTTATGAATTAGAAGAAAAAATAAAGAAAAATATGAAAAAAGAATGTACTAATATAAAATTAAAGTCAAATTATTAGAATTTAAGGCAAAAAAATAAAAGATAAAACCAATGATTAAAAAAAATATTTTTGTTTAAATCTTTTTTGATACCATAAAATATTATAATTCAATAGAAATAAGCTATTTTTACTCTAACATAAGTATCAAATTTGAGAGATTAGTGCACTTTGCTAATGCAAAAGCTAAGTCTGAGGCTAACTCATCATTAATATTAATGAAACTTTTTAAATAATGAATAAAATATAAATTATTTAGTTTATTAGTTCGTTAGAAAGTAAATTAAAATATAAAAATGTTGTAAATTAAAAATAGAATGAATTGACTGACATACATTTAATGTGAATAATTAAAAAAGAATAAAAAAGAATATTTCTATAAAAGAAAATTTAACTTCACAGTAATGATAAAATAATATTATTTAAATGAGAATTTAATTTACCTGAAATCAATTTGGAGATCAGTATGAGACTGAAGTGAAGATTCTAAAAACTTTTCAAAATAAAGATAAAGAGTAATTAATTTAAAAATAAATAATTACATCATTCAGCTTATCAAAATATTGATTCGATTTTATCATTTATTTTTTGGTATTTAATTATTATCAATTTTATCTAAATTTAATTAATTATAAAAATATTTAATTAATTATTTATTTTTAACAACATTTAATTTGTACAAAAATAAGAGATCAAATATAATTTAGAAAATTTATGATAAATAAGAGGTATAAATATATTTAGTAAGTTTTAAAATAAAATAGCTATTCTAGTGAATCTCAATCAAAATTCTTCTTTTCTTTATTTCAAGTATTTATGAAGGTATTTTTTTATAAAAAATTTAATAATTTGATAGTAAAATAATAAATAATAGAAAAAAAAATTTTTTATTTCTAAATATGGTTACTTTCTCTTTACCCTCCCTTCCCTTCATTTAATATTAGTAAATCAAATAGGGTAAAACGAATTGTTATAGCCAGATAATGAAATACTTTAATATAAAGCAGAAGAGATATAATTTTTAAAGTAACTTTCTAGAGACCAAAAGTAATTAATTAGTGCTTATTAAGAATTTAATAATCTGATAAAATTTCAAAAACTTAAAGAAAAAATTTTAATTAAGGTTATGAATTTAAAAAGTGACAATTTTACAAACAAATTAAAAGAAATTTAATCTAAATCTTTTTAGAAACCAATTTTCCTCTTCCAAATTAATTAATTTGAGAAAAAAATATTTCAAGACGATGATAGGAATTTATTTATCTTGAAAAGTAAATTTTATTAAAATAGACAAAACTAATAACAATGCTCTACAAAAGATACATTTTCACTGCCTTAATTAAGTACTTGAAATAATTAAAGAAGTAATCTAAAATCTAATTTCTTCATTTAAATTAATTTCCCTCATTAGAATAACTTACATTCCTAAATTTGATTAATAGACAAAACTAAAAGCGATGCTCTACAAAAGATATATTTTCGCTGCCTTAATTAAGTACTTGAATTGATTAAAGAAGTAATCTAAAATCAAATTTCAATAGTAATTAATTTCCCTCATTAGAATAAATTACAGACCTAAATTAACATATTTACATACGACTGTTTAGATTTAGACATTTTTAAGACTTGGATATCTGATAGTTTTGGTACTTAAACAGAAATAGATAATTGAATAAATGCTGTTTTAAGATTGAAATTTAAACACTTCAGTCTAATACAAAAACTTTAAATATGAGGTAAACTATAGAAATGAATATATTTATACAGAAACAAACCAGTTTATTTTCACACGAGTTTATACATAAAAATAAATAAGCACAGTTAAAACATACTTGATTATATAATTAGAAAAGGGTTTTTCTTCTCATTTTGAGCAAATTATATAAGATTAATACATAAATAAATAATATTCTGTATAAAATGTAAGTTAATATTGTTACAGTTAGGTAATTATATATCCTAATAAGTTAGTGTAATAAATAAAGATATTATACACAATATTATACTTTGTTTGCGCAAAAATAAACAGTGTTTTAAGCTTTTCAATCTTATCATGAATAATTAATTGGAAGATTTGTCTCATACTCTTCAAAAAAATATTTTATCATGCTCTTCTTGTAAAATTTATAGTAATTACTTATTTATATTAGACCTTTAAAAAACTCTATAAATAACAAAAAAATACTCAGCGATAATTATCATAATAATCAGGCTAGTAAAAAATAATAGTAGAAGAAACTAATTAAGAAGATGATATTAATGAAGGTCAAAAAACTATTCCTATAAAAAATGATAATATAAGTAATCATTAAATACAGTATCTTTATTTGATTATAGACCGTCATTTCAATCTGAAACAAAACAACTAAAATTTTTATAGAAACTTATCATTAAAAATAATAAATTGAATAAGGAAAATTCAATTAATTTGGTTTCAAAAATAATCAATATATTATTTGAATTGAATAAAAAACAAAAATTATTTATCGAAGAAGATGAATAATAAAAATATCAAATACTTCTTTACTTGCAAATGTATCCCTGACGATAAATAAAATTTAAATTTATTTCCGGACTCAATATATTCTTTAAGAAATCAAAACTCTTAGTATAAAATTCTTTGCAAAAAAGCTTAATTAATTAATAACTCTACTAATTATAATAATAGTGATATATATACTTTTAAGAAGAGTAATGTTTGACAAGTTAAGATAAAAAACCACCAAATGAAAATGTAAGCAAATGTTTAAATAAATTGAAAGCTATTCAAGATAAAGATAATTCTTAAAAGATTAAAAAACTCATGTTTAAATTTAGGTGTTGTCAAAATATCAATTCATAAAATATTTAAATTAAATTTTATATCAATTATTTAAAAGCTATCAAAATTTAATGATATGACATTTATAAAAAAATCAGTTATATTACTTCTAAGAAAATATTATATAGTAGCATTAAAGATAGCTGGGGTCTTTCAAAATATTTTAGATTTGGATTTAAAAGAATGTCATGTTCTTAAATTAAAATTCTGCAATTAAGTATAATAAAATTGTATATTGAGGAATTAGGTTAAATGAAAAATAAATAATTCATTCTAAGAAAAAAATAAAATAAAAACAAAAATTATTTTTTTATTTTTTTGCTAATAATTAAAATTGAAAGAACAATACATATTTTTTTTAATACTAGTTAAAAGTTTTTTTGTATAAATGCTTGATTACAAATTCTAATGTAAAATTTAATGTTTAAATCATAGGCGCAATAAATAATCTGTTATTAAAAGTGATGAATGAAGCATAAAAAGCTGCATATTTTAATGATATTTCTATGCAAAAAAAAATTTAATACAATAAAGGGATTAAGAGTTTAATTAAATTTACAAAGAAGAAATAATTAACTTTAAATAAAATATACCAAATACAATCTCTCAAACAAAAGTAATTATAAAAGCTAAATAGTAGAAGTAATACCCATTAAATAAAGAAACCATCTAAAATAAAAATAATGCCTTGCTTAAAATTTGATTTATTTTCCTCTTAATTTTACTTTAATATTGGCAGCTAATAAATAAAAAAAGGTACTCTTTTAGGAATTTTTCTCACATTTTTTGTGATATTTACATCTGCTTCCTATCTTATCTACATTTTATATGAATATGGTACTAATTAATTAGACCCAACTTTTAGATCATAAAGCTTTGTTAGCGATTAATTAATAGAAATGAAATTAGACAATGATTTAGTTGGATTCAGATTCGAATACGATAGCAATCTTAGCATTGATACTCTCTAAAATTAAACCAACAAGACGTATATTGTATACTTAGCTTAATTATTTTATTCAGATCAGAATAGTTAGGTAAGTATAATGTTAGACATTGTTAATTGCTAAAATCTTAGTTTATAAGGTTTTAAATGTGTAGATTTCTCAAAATTATCTAATTTTACATTTTCAGTTAATGCATAAAACAGCATGTAGACCTAAATTAACATATTTACATATGGTTGTTTAGATTTAGACACTTTTAAGACTACAATACCTGATAACTGTGCTAATTAAACAGAAATAGATAGCGTAATCAATGGGATAAATGCTGTGGTAAGATTGAAACTTTATACTTCTCAGTTTAACATAAGCAGTTAAAATATAGAGGTAAAATATAGAAATGAATACATTTATACAGTAGCAAATCAGTTTATTTTCACAAGAATTTAGGCATAAAAGTAAATAAGTACAGTAAAAACAGGCTTGATTATATAATCAGAAAAGAGCTTTTCTTCTCCTTTTGATTATAGCCTCTAAGATTAATCCATTGATAGACAATATTCTTATTAAAATATAGGTTAAAATTGTTATAGCTAGGTAATGTTATATCCTAATGAACTAGTATAATAAGTTAAGATTATATACCCAACATTACCCTAAGTTTGCGCATAAGCAAACAGTGTTTTTACCCTTTTAATGTTACTAGGAATAATTGGAAGGTCTGTCTCAAATTCTTCAATAAAAAAAGATTTTCTCATGCTCTTCTTGAAAAATTTATACTAATCGAATTACTTACTAATGCTGGGTCTTTAAAAAGCTCCACAAATAAATTAGGTCTAGTAATAATAACAAAATGACATTCAGAAATAGTTATCATAATAATTAGAATAGATAGACTAGTAAAATACATAAATAGTAGAAGTAATTAAGAAAGAAGATGATAATAATCAAGGTCAAGAATCTATATCTATTAAAAATGATAATGAAAATAATCAATAAATTAATATACCTTTATTTTTTTATAGACCATCCTTTCAATCTGAAGAATAATAATCATAATTATCATAAAATGCAATCGTTAGAAATACTTTATTGAAGAAACAAAATTCTTTTAATTTGGTTTCAAAAAAAATGAATCTAATATTTTAATTGAATTAAAAGTAAAAATTATCTTTCGAAGAAGATGAATTTAAAAATATTAAAGACTCCTTTACTTGCAAGTATATCTCTGACGATAAATAAAACTTAAGTTAATTTTCGGACTCAATATACTCTTTAAGAAATCTAAATTCTAAGTAAAAACATCTTAGTAAAGAAATCTCTTTTAATGACTCTGCTACTTATAATAATAGAGATGCAAATGTTTTTAAGAAGAAAAATGAAACTTCATATAAATAGTCTTTGATAAGTTAAGATAAAAAACCACCAGATGAAAATATTAATGAATGCTTAAAAAAATTGAAAGATATTCAAAATAATGATACTTCTAACAAAATTAAGAAACTCTTGTTTAAATTTAGGTATTATCAAAAATTTCAAATCAGAAATATTTAAATTAAATTTTATATTAATTATTTCAAGGTTATGCAAAAGAAGATAAAAGTTACAAGATTCAGAAATGCTTAGTCAAATATAGCAAAAGAAAATCGAGAATCATATTAGCCAAGAGTTAGATATCTTACATTTCTTTAATGATATGATCTTTTTAAAAAAAGCAGTTATGTTACTTCTAAGAAAAGATTAGTTAGCAGCATTAAAGCTGGTTGGATTTTCTCAAAATATTTTAGATTTGAATTTGAATGAATATGGTGCAAATACTTAAAATAAAAGTAAATTTTTAGGTATTCAATTCATAGTAATAATTTTTTATAAATATAATAGAAAAAGAATTAAGCTATTACGAGATGTAATATGCCATTTTGTAATCAGAAAAATTGTAGTAACAGTAGATAGAAAAATTTTTAAAAAGATGCTAAAATAATTATAAAGTAACTTAGATAGATAATAGGATTTTACAATCTCTATATGCAAATTAAGTTCTTTGAATTTTTATATTGTGTTTTAGTTTAAATTCTACTATGTTATTGAATTAATAAATCTTAATTTTTACAATTTATTTATCAAAAAATTTTTTTTTTATTTAGGCATGTTATAATTAATGATAATTTTGGTTTCTTAAGTTTTAATTAATTTTTGAACTTATTAAATTTATTGGAAATTAAAATTTTTTATTATTTAAAATTATATTAAACGCTAATCGAAATCAATTGCTGATGAAATAGGGGTAATCAAATAAAATGTAATGCCAAAATATTTATGAATCAATTGTGCTGAATTTTTTTTTAATATTCAGATAGAAATTAGTTTTTTTTTAGTAATAATATATATTTAGGATTTCTGTAAATAGCTTCATAACTGAATTTAATTTAAAATAAAAAATAAAATAAAATTCTCAAATATCTTTTTTAATTAAATAAAAAAAATCAACTGCCACGGAAGCAGCAAAAGACAATATTAACTTATTTATTGAGATTTAGTCAATAATAATCAAGTAACAAGTAAAATATAAAGGTATTTAAAGAATTATTTTGATGGCGACTTATATATACAACAGTGATAGATCTATAGTCTATCTTAATATTTTAGGGATGAAGGTAAAACCCAAATATCTAGAATCAAATAGTTTGGAAGAAAAAGAGAATATGAATTACAGAAAATTAGCGAGAGTAAGAGACTTAATTGAAGCAGTTCCACAACTACCAATTAAGGTAATAAGCTATTAAACTGACCTTTCATTGAGTATTGTATAAATAATTCTTAAAGATGATCTCTATAAGTTTAATTTATGTGCTTATTTAGTTCCTCACAATTAAATTAAATTAATCTTAGAAGTAAAAAAGAACAGGGAGAACATATTATATATTAAAGAATATAAATAAAAATTTGTTTTTTGTCTATGCAAAATTGGTCTTTGTTAATTCTTAACCTTTTAAATAAAATCTAAGATGCTGGATATTATATCGATAGTAATAATTTGGATTAAAATTTGATTTTTTTTTTGCAATTCAAATTCTTTTTCTTTAAAAATTTTCTTAATTTTATAAATAAAAATATTGCTGGCTTATATTTTATCTTGTCTTGTTTCTATTTCTTATCAAAATGGCTATCAAACTTATAGTTTCAAAAAAAATTAGTAAATATCAAATTAAAATATTTCATTTGCTTTTAAATCTTTAAAATTTTCTAAAACAAAAACAAAAAAATTTGATGATAAATTAACACTTTTTAATAAAAATTAAATAAATTGTTATCTGAGAATAATTAAATTAAAAAAAATGATCCAATAAAAATCAATTTATGTCAGTATTTAACAAGTATCTTGCAATTTGACTTAATAATTTTCATTTACTTACTAAAAGTTTATAACCTCTAACTTGAATGTGCTCACACATTTAATATTATATTTAATGTATATTTCTTTATATTATTATCTTCTTTTATTAATTTGAAATTATTATTTTAATTGGAAAGAAATTAGCAAATTTGTGAATAGGATGCCATAGATTTAAATGCAGGAATATAAAAATGCACTAACCTTTAAAGCTTATAACTTGAGATGATGTAAATTTTAATTTGTGTATTTTATTTCATCAAAAATATTTTGAATTTAACATTTTTAACCATTTAATTTATTTATTTTGCATAAAACTCTAACTTACTTTCTTAATTTTCATTCTTTATCTTTTAATTTTAAACTTATTTCGTATTATTAGGGTAAATAATTTAGATAACATGGGTGCTTCAGTTTTATACTCTAGAATAGAAAAATGCTCTAATCTTTAATTACTGAGTCTTAAACTAGGGTAGAATTAATTCTTTCTTTAAATTATTTTAAGCAATTATATTTAAATATTTTTGAATTGAAAATAACTATTCGGCAAAACGGAATATTTGGTCGATCCCTGGTTCAAACACTTTATTGATATATTTATCATGTTCTTAAATTAAAATTCTGAAAATTAAGTATTATAAAATTTTATATTGAAGAATTAGGTTAAAAGAAAGAAAAATACATTCTAAGAAAAAAATAAAATAAAAAAGATAGTTTTTTGATTTTTCTGCTAATAAATAAAATTGAAAAAACAATACATATTTTTTTAAATACTAATAAAAAAAATAAATTTAATAATAGAATTAATTTCAAAAATAATATTTTTTTCAATTTTAACATTTGATTAATAGTTTTTTATATAAACGCTAGATTAAAAATTTTAATGTAAAGTTTTAATGTTTAAATCATAGGCACAATAAATAATCTGTTATTAAAAGTGATGAATGAAGCAAGAAAAAGCTGATTATTTTAATTATTTGTATGCAAAAATGTTTAATACAATAAAGGGATTAAGTAAGAAAATAAATTAAATTTACAAAGAAGAAATAATTAATTAACTTTAATTAAAAAAAACCAAATAAAGTCTTTCAAACAAAAGTAATTATAAAAGCTTAATAGTAGAAGTAATACCCATAAAATAAAGAAGCCATCTAAAATAAAAATAATGCCTTGCTTAAAATTTGATTTATTTTCCTCTTAATTTTACTTTAATATTGGCAGCTAATAAATAAAAAAAGGTACTCTTTTAGGAATTTTTCTAACATTTATTGTGATATTTACATCTGCCTCCTATCTTATCTACATTTTATATGAATATGGTACTAATTAATTAGACCCTACATTTCGATCATAAAGCTTTGTTAGCGATTAATTAATAGAAATGAAATTAAATAATGATTTAGTTGGATTCAGATTTGAATACGATAGCAATCTTGGTATTGATGTTCTTTAAAATTAAACGAACAAGACGTATATTGTATATGTAGCTTAATTATTTTATTCAGATCGCAATAAGTAAGTAAATATTATGTTAGATATCATTAATTGCTAAAATCCTAGCTTGTATGGTTTTAAATGTATAGATTTCTCTAAAATTTCTAATTATACATTTTCAGTTAATGCATAAAATAGCATGTAGACCTAAATTAGCATATTTACATATGGTTGTTAAGATTTAGACACATTTAAGACTACAATACCTGATAATTGTGCTAATTAAACAGAAATAGATAGAGTTATGAATGGAATAAATGCTGTGGTAAGATTGAAACTTTATACTTCTCAGTTTAATACAAGCACTTAAAATATAGATGTAAAATATAGAAATGAATATATTTATACAGTAGCAAGCCAGTTTATTTTTACAAGAATTTAGGCATAAAAATAAATAAGCACAGTAAAAACAGGCTTAATTATATAATCAGAAAAGAGCTTTTCTTCTCCTTTTGAGTATAGCCTCTAAGATTAATCCATTGATAGACAATATTCTGCTTAAAATATAGGCTAATATTGCTATAGTTAGGTAATGTTATATCCTAATGAGCTAGTATAATAAGTTAAGATTTAATACCCAACATTACCCTAAGTTTGCGCACAAGCAAACAGTGTTTTTACCCTTTTAATGTTATTAGGAATAATTGGAAGATCTGTCTCAAATTCTTCAATAAAAAAAGATTTTATCATGCTCTTCTTGAAAAATTTATACTAATCAAATTACTTACTAATGTTGGGTCTTTAAAAAGCTCCATAAATAAATTAGGTCTAGTAATAATAACAAAATGACATTCAGAAATAATTATAATAATAATTAGAATAGATAAACTAGTAAAAAACATAAATAGTAGAAGTAACTAAGAAAGAGGATGATATTAATGAAGGTTAAGAAGCTATGTCTATAAAAAATGATAATGAAAATAATCAATAAATTAATATACCTTTATTTTGTTATAGACCATCATATCAATCTGAAGAATAATAATCAAAATTTTCATAGAGTGCTATCTTTAAAAATACTTTATTGAAGAAACAAAGCTCTTTTAATTTGGTTTCAAAAGAAATGAATCTAATATTTTAATTGAATTAAAAATAAAAATTATTTTTCGAAGAAGATGAATTTAAAAATATTAAAGATTCCTTTACTTGCAAGTATATCTCTGACGATAAATAAAACTTAAGTTAATTTTCGGACTCAATATACTCTTTAAGAAATCTAAGTTCTAAGTAAAAACGTCTTAGTAAAGAAAGTTAAATTAATGATTCTACTACATTTAATAATAGAGATGTAAATGCTTTTAAGAAGAATAATGAAACTTCATATAAATAGTGTTTGATAAATTAAGATAAAAAACCACCAGATGAAAATGTTAATGAATGCTTAAAAAAATTGAAAGCTATTCAAGATAAAGAAACTTCTAACAAAATTAAGACACTCATGTTTAAATTTAGGTAATATCAAAAATATCAAACCATAAATATTTAACTTAAATTTTATAATTACTTAAAGGTTATGCAAAAGAAGATAAAAATTATAAGATTCAGAAATGCTTAGTCAAATGCAGTAAAATAAAATTGAGAAACATATTAGCCAGGATTTAGATATCTTACATTTCTTTAATGATATGATCTTTTTAAAAAAAGCAGTTATGCTACTTCTAAGAAAAGATTAGTTAGCAGCATTAAAGCTGGTTGGGTTTTCTCAAAATATTTTAGATTTGGATTTAAAAGAATATGGTACAAATCCATAAAATAAAAGTAAATTATTTAGGTATTCAATTCAAAGTGATAATTGTTTATGAATATAATAGAAAAAGAATTAAGCTATTATGAGATGTAATATGCTATTTTGTAATCAGAAAAATTGTAGTAATAGTAGATTGAAAAATTTTTAAAAAGATGTCAAAGTAATTATAAAGTAACTTAGATAGATAACAGGATTTTACAATCTCTATAAGCAAATTAAGTTCTTTGACATTTTTATATTGTGTATTTGTTCTATTATTTTAATTCATAAATCTTAATTTTTGCAATTTATTTATCAAATAAAAAATGTTTATCTAAAATAAAAAAATGTTTTTCCAAAAGATTATTTTTTTTTTTGTTTAAGCATATTAAAGCTCATGATAATTTTGGTTTCTAAAATACTAATTTATTTTTCAACCTATTAAATTTATGAGGAATTAAAATTTTAATTTTTTAAAATTATATTAAACGCAAAGGAAAATCAATTGTTCAAATAGGGGTACCCAAAAAAAGTGTTATACCAAAATATTTATGAATCGATTATACTTTATTTTTTTATATTTTATTCAGAGAGAAAATATATTTTTTAGTAATAATATATATTTAAGATAATGATGAATAGCTTCATAACAGAATTTAATTTAAAATTAAAAATAAAATAAAATTCTCAAACATCTTTTTTAATTAAATAAAAAAAAATAATTGTCACTTAAGAGGCAAAAGACAATATTAACTTGTTTATTGAAATGAGGTTGACAATAATAAAGCTACAATTAAAATATTAAGGTATTTAAAAAATTCTTTTAATTGTGACTTATATAGTCTACATAGATAGATTTATTGTCTATCTTAAAAGTTTAGGGATGAAGGTAGAACTCAAATTTACCAATTTAGATAATAAGCTAAGAAACTCACATTTCACGGAGTATTATATAACTAATTCTTAAAGATTATCTCAATAAGATAAGTCTATGTGCTTATTTGGTTCTTCATGAATTAAATTAATCTTAGAAGTAAAAAAGAATAGCAAGAACATATGATATATTGAAAAATATTAATAAAAATCATTTTTTGTAGATGAAAAATGGGTCTTTGTAAATTCTTAGCCTATATAATCTAAGATGTTGGATATAGTAATAATTTTTAATAAAACATAAAATTCTTTTTCTTAAAATATTCTCTTAATTATATAAATAAAGATATTACTGGCTTTTATTAATTAATTTTCTTATCAAAATCATTATCAAACTCAGCTTCAAAAAAAATTAGCAAATTTCAAATTAAAATTGCTCAATTTTCGCTTTTAAATCCTTAAATTTTTTAAAAACAACAACAAAAAATTTTATGATAAATTAACATTAATTAATATTAATTAAATAATTTTTTATCTGAAAATAAATATAAAATTAAAAAAATGATCCAATAAAAATCAACTTATGTCAGTATTTAACAAGTAGCTTGCTATTCGCCTATATAATTAATAATCAATAATTTTCATTTACATAATAAAAGTTTGTAACCTCTAACTTGAATGTGCACACTGATTTAATAATAGATTTAATGTATATTTTTAAAATTATTATCTTCTTTTATTAAATTAAACATGATTAAAATTTATTTTAACTGGAAAGCAATTAGCTTATTTGTGAATAGGATGCCATAGATTTAAATGCAGGAATATAAAAATGTACTAACCTTTAAAGCTTATAACTTGATTTGATGTAAAATTTAATTTTTGTATTTTATTTCATCAAAAAAAATTTCGAATTTAAAACTTTGAGCAACTAAATTTGTTTACTTTGCATAAATTTTTAACTTACTTTCTTAATTTTGATTCTTTATTCTTTAGTTTTAAACTTATTTAATATTATCAGGGCAAATAATTTAGATAACAAGAGTGCTTCAGTTTTATGTTCTAGATTAGAAAAATGTTCTAATCTCTAATTTCTGAGTCTTAAACTAGGGTAGAGTTAATTCTTTTCTTGAATTAGTTTGAGCAAATATATTAAAAAAATATAGTTTTAAAAAATTATTATTTACATAGCTTTTTTTAATTTATTATTTTTAATATTTAGGTAAAATAAATTTGATGCTCAAGGTATTTCAGGTTTATTTATTGGTTTAGAAAAATGTGTAAACCTTTAAACTTTGGTTATAGACCTATGGTAATATTATTTTAAAAATTTAGTTTTTTATAATTTTGCAAAGCTATTCCAATAAAATTTCTTTATTAACATTTAATTTAAAATGATTTATTTCTAGTTTAATAAAATGATCTTAGTTATTAGTTTGATTTCTTCTTTCTCTAATACATTATCTAAAATTGTATTTTTTATTTTCTAAAAGGTTTAATAAAATTGGTGATCAAGGTGCTTTAAATATAGGGTTTGGCATATCTAAATGCACTAATATTTCCTCTTTAACTCTTTTCTTATAGTAAATTAAATTCATTCTTAATTGCATTAAACACATAAAAGAGAATTTATCTAAGATTTACAATACTTACATTTATTTCATTTGTATAATAAAAATATAAAGCTAAAATGAAATTAGCGATCTAGGTGCCTCGTCTTTGTGTTTTTGGATATAAAAATGTGCTAAATTATCTAATTTAATTCTTAATTTAGCGTAAAAAATCTTTTCAGTGTTATTAATTATTATTTCAATCTTTTTGTCATTTTACTGAATATCTTATTTAAAAGTAAAAATAAGATTAGTGATTAAGGTGCTCTAGATATATGTTTTGGATTATTAAAATATAATAATCTCTCAGCATTACTTCTTGTTTTATTGTATTAATGGTTTTTTATTTGTTATTTTAATTATTATTTAAAAAGATTTAAAAGTAATTTTAAAAATATTTTATTTTCTCTATAAAAAATTATTTTTAAGTTATTTTGATATAAATTAATATTTATTTTAGTCACATTAGTTTTATTATTTTTTATTAAAAAATTAAATTTAAATAGGTAAAATTAAGTTTAAGAGAAAAAAAAGCTAAAATAAAAATTATTGAAAATAAGCAGGTTAGTGAAATGCAAGTGTCTTATATGAATTTAGTTAAGATTTTTCAGTTTTTTTAAAAATTATTTAGATTTAACTATTAAGAAATATAAAATAAATTTTGTAAAATTTATATAAATTTGAATTAGTTGTTTTAATTATTTATTTAGATTTATAATATCTTTTACAGTTAAAATAAAAAAATATTTAACCCAATTTCTAAAAATTAAAATATTTTAATTTAATCAAAAAAATTCTGTGGTGTAAAGTTGGAAATAATTCAACTATAAAATATTTAGGTATAATAATTTAGGTAATAACATTTTTTTTAATTATATTTTAATTATTAAAGATGATTTTCCAAATCAAACTATTTTTTTTGGAAGTGTAAACGAAAAAAACCAAAAATTTAATTATTTTATTTGCTATAAATTAGGCTTTCAAATCGTTTTTTTTAATTTTTCAATCCTATTAATTTATTATTTATTTCTTTGAAATAAAAAAAAATATTGAGATTACTTTAGATAGTTCTTATGTTTTGGAAAGTAAAAACTATATGATTAATTTTAAATAAAAAATATGGGAAAATATTATCTTTTTTAATTTTCTTTTCTAAAGTTAAAAACAGCTGCCTAGATTAGTTAATCTCTTAACTTAGAAGATAGTTTTTAATTTGTTTCATATTTAATTAATTTCATTATTCTCCTCTCATGTCAACAAAAATTTAAATTTATTTAAGTTGTTTAAAAACAATAAAATATTTACTTTGACTTATATTTTCATCAAAAATACACTATGCCTAAATCACTAAACTATAACTATGTACCAAAATCAAAATATCTTCACCAAAATAATTTTAAATTAATTTAATTGAATTAACTAAACATTTTTATTATCCTCTAAAATTTTAGCTTATTTTATTTTTAAAAAATATTGAGCTAGTGCCTTAAAGCCAAAAGATTAGTTATTAAAATTATATTTTTATGATAAACATAAAATGAAGCATAGAAGAAGTTTGTTTTTTAAGCCATAAACTTACAGGCGATGCTTTTGTTTGAAGTATATTTATATATAAATTATACTAAAAGTTAGAGATATAATAAATCACTCTCTAATACCTTAAACCTCACTATCAAAAATATTAAAATTTTGTCAATCAAGTCTATTGAATCTTAATTGTAAATTCAATTTTGCAAATTGTAGATAAAATTATTGAACGTATATTTACTATAATTTTAAATTGGTTAAAATAAATCAGAATGTAAATTATAAATATTATTTTCAATTGATTGAGGATTATCTTTTATTATTAATAAATTTTAATTTAAGACTTATGCCTTTTTAATATTATAGTATCATAAAATTGCATAGAAATAAAATGTAAATTGATAAAGTTATTATATGTTAAAAAATAATTTTAGTATATTCTAAATAAAATTATCAGAATATAGTTGATTTTTATTATTTTTAAGACATAGGGGATATATCTATTATTGTCAATAAATTTTTAAGACATGCGTCTTTTTAATTTTAAAGTAGCAATAGATAAAAAAATTTAATTATCTTTGTGGTCTGCATAATAATTAAATATATGATTAAAATTCAACTATTTAGATTTTAGAGGAAAATAAAGAAAAAGAAGAATTAATTATTTTTTAATTAAATAAATTAAAAATATATTAACCATAATATTGCTAGTAATTATTTAATTAGTAGAAGTAAATTTTGATAATAATTATAATTAAAGTAATAGCGTAAAATGATTTGCTTAAAACTTGATTTGTTTTCATCTTCTTTTTTTTTTAATGTTGGAAGCCAACAAACTAAAAAAGGGACTGTTTTTGGAACTATTCTATCATTTATTGTCTTGGTTAACTGCTCTGCATATTTAATTTATATGGTACATTAATATGCTACTAATAAATTAGATCCAACATATAGATCTTAGACCTTTGTAAATGAAAATAATATTATGAAATTAAATCCTGAATTGGTAGGGTTTAGATTTGAATACGATACTAATCAAAGTATAGATTTGCTTTCAGCTTAAAACAATAAAACATATTTAGTTTATCTTGCATAATTTTATTAGGCTGGTGAATAAAATTAGATAAGCTTTTCTCTAGATGTTGTTGATTGTTAAAGTCCTAATCTAAAAGGTTTTAAATGCTTGGATTTTTCTAAGGTTTCTAACTACACCTTCTCTCTGGACACTTTAAATAATTTGTAAACTTAAATTAATATATTTACTTATAGTTGCTTAGATTTGGATTCTTTTAAAACGTTTATTCCTGATAATTGTGCTAATCAAACAGAAATAGATAATGTTATTAATGGGATAAATGGAGTTTTGCATTTAAAGCTCTATATTTCTCAGTTTAATACAACTTCAAAACAAATTTAAGTCAATTATAGAAATGCGTACATTTATACAATGGCCAATCAATCAATTTTATCAAGGATAAAGACATAAAAGCAAGTAACATCAATCAAAAGTGGGCTGATTTTTTAATCTGAGTAAAGTTTTTCTTCCCCAATATAATATGACTAACAAGATTATAGCTATGATAGAGCATATGCCATGCAGAATATAGGATTTTCTAGCTATAGCAATGTAATGCTACTCCCTGATGAGCTAGTTTAAATCATTTAAGTTTAATTTCCAACTCTTCCTCAAGTTTTTGCTTAAGTAAACAGTGTTTTTACTTTATTAATGCTTTTTGGAGTTATTGGTAGGACCATTTCTAACTCTTCAATAAAAAAAGACTTTTTCATGCTTTTCTTAAAAAATTTATACTAAACTAATTATTTAATGATGCAAGGAATTCGCAAGACATAACAGCAAATTTAAAATGATGATTACTGTTAAAAATAATTCTAAGAAGATAAATAATAAATACAATCTGATTAATAATAGCAGCAATTGAATCATTAAAAAGAAGAAAGCTAAGAAGAGAATTAATATTAAGCAGAAATGAACAGAGAAGACGAATTAGGAATAAAAATATAAGATGAAATAAATTAATCTAAATCAATTCCCTTATTTTATTATAGACCTTCATTCTAAATGAGTAAGCAAAATCAAAATATTAACATAGAAAATCAAGAAATTGAATAAAAATAATTAAATAATAGCATTATTAAAATTAGAAACGAATTTATTTAACAAAAGCAAAAAGGAAAAGTGTAAATTGAAGAAGATTCGCCATATTATAAAAATGAGATATTTACCCAATAATCAAATTCATGCAATAAATAAAATTCAAGCATTATTTCTGAATCTTTTTTTAGCCAAAGTCAAAACTTAAAGTTAAAAGCTGCTTAAAAAGATGAGCAAATTAAAAACTTTTTAGTTAAAAACTAATAAGAAACTAAGGAATATCCATAAAATCATTAAAAATAATTATAATAAGTTAAATAAAAACAGTTTTAACACTTATTAGGTCAAAGCAGTAATGAAGAAGAGGAAGTGAGCGAATGTATAAATAAACTGAAAATCATTTAAGATAGTAAAATATCAGCTAAAATCAAAAGATATTTATTTGGATAAACGTAAATTGATTAACAGAATGCATTTTTGTTTAATTTTAATTCATAAATAATAAAAGGTTGTGCAAGAAACGATAAAAATCTGAAGATATATAATATCTTAGCCGAAAATAGGAGTCAAGGATAAATAATTAGATCAATTAAGATTTAAATATCTTAAATTTTATTAAAGATATGATCTTTTTAAAGAAAGCTATTCTTTTGCTATTAAGAAAAGATTAGCTAGCTGCACTTAACCTGATAGGATTTTCTCCCAATTCTTTAGAATTAGATTTTAAAAATCTAGATTCAAACACAAGGAAAAGTAACTTCATATTTTCTATCAAATTATTGCATTTTAATTGATTTTTTAATTAAAAAGAATATTAGTTAAGCTATTATGAGATGTAAAATGCTATACTATAATCTGAAAAGCTCTAATAATATTAAATGCAAAAATTTTTAAAAAGATGCAAAAATAATTTAAATTCAAATGAAATAGATGAGAGAATCTTTTAATCTTTATAATAAAATTAAATTCTATGAAAATTAAATATGATTTTATTGTTACGTGTTAATTTAGTTAAATTATTTTGCTAAATTCATTTAATACATCAACATAAATAATAAAAATTTCCAATTAAAATTTCTCAGGATCATCATTTTTAAATGATGAATCGCAAATCAAATGATAGAGAAAAAATGCTAAAATGATAAATATTTTATAAAAATAAATGATTAATTGTTTTTGTTCATAAAAAATTAAATAGAAAAAATCAGAAGATAAATTTATACACCTTTAATTAACAAATTTCTACAGTTTTTCCTATTTCTGTAATTGAAAGTAATGAATAAAGCCATTACTTAATTAAAACAGCTAATAAGCATTTACTCAAATAAGAAATTTGATAGAAAATTATTAATTTCAATATAATTAGAAAAATTTTTAAATTAATAATTATAAAAATGAGATTGGTTAAAAACAATGTTTTATTTTAGCTTAAAACTAATTACAAAATAAGAAAAAATATTTTACTTAGCATGAAAAAATTCTAAAATATTATTAAAAGCAGGGGGGGGTCATTTAAATAATTTAATAGAATAAAAATATTTATTTATCAATTTTTTGATATTCAAAAATAAAAAAGATGTTGATGGATTGATTAGCTAACCCTTGATCAAATTTTAAATTAGAAATTAGTTTTGTTAAATTTTCTTTTATTTCATGTTTATTTGCTTACATAAAAGAGAAATAATTACGAAAAAGTTTTTAGGATAAAATGTCAATAAAAGATTTTTTAAAATGATTGATTTTTGGAAGGAAATTAAATTGTTTGGACTATATGATGATTCTTTTAATAACATCAAATATTATTTTAGATTAAAGATAAAAGATTACTATTTTTTATAATTTAGAAATATATTTCTTATTAATCAAAAATTTTTTGATATTTTCTTGTTATAAACATATAAATTAAAAGTGATATTTTGTAAATTTAGGTTTTTGTTTTTGATCAGATTGCAAACATCTAACAAAAGCGACTTTAGGCTAAATCTTTATTGATATGATAAAATCTTTAAAGCAATTTAAAAATGAATTAAATTAATGAAACTAAGGGTATTTAACAATATCATCTTTGTATATCTTTATCAAAATTAATTAGGCTTTTTAAATTTATAAATTTATATCTATATTAAGAAATTATTAACTGTTTTCCTTTCTCAACTATTTATTAATTCAGAAATTATGTGGAAATAAATCTTTCTGATAAATTTAACTAACTTTAAGTGTCAAAAAATTAGTGATATAATACTTAGAGGAGGTTCAGAGGATTATAAATAAATATAAAAAATAATAGCAAATACTTAATTAATAATTTAAATATAAAAAAAGTTAATTTAAAAATGGTCATAGAATTGATAGAACTTTTAATATTCTCAATTTTTTTTTATTATTTTGCATATTATGTCTTGATACCAAAGTATAGGATGCAATTTTACAAGGACTAGGGACTCAAAGAGTATAACTTCATACCTATCTATGGATGGCTTACTGATATTATACTTATGAAGAAAAATAAGTGGAACGATTGCCTTTACCAATTTAAACACCTAAGCCAAGACCCTGAATTTAAAGATTAAGATATTCTTCTAGGTAACCTAGCTGATCAAGCTTTCCTCACTTTAATAAATCCAGAATTGATTAATGAATTTCTTTAGAGATAAAATGAATATATAAAATATTAATTGCCTGTTTAAGGAATAATGGATTTCTTAGGAAATGGACTATCAAGAATGTATGGAGAAAAATGGAAAAATGGCAGAAAAGTAATTTCTAATATGTTCACTTTTGAGAATATCACTGCTCAATTATAGAGAGTCAAAGAGATTTCACGCAAATACATCGAAGATGAAAATCATTACTAATTTAATATTAAATATGTTTTTGAGAAAATTTCAGGATCTTAAAATCTTTAAGTTTTGCTTGGTGCAGAAGTAGAGAAGTATAAAGACAGCTAAGGTAGACACCTTGGTGAATGTGTTCAGTAATTATCAAACGACATCTGCTTTCATTATTATTCACCTTTTGCAATGATCTTTGGCTAAAAAATACTTAAATGGAATTTAAGAGAATCAGATAGATAAATTTAAAAACGTATGAAAGACATGCGCTAACTCATGACTCAAATCTTAATTGACTGTGTAAAGCATGAAAAAGATCCCTCTTTTGATTCTAAATATCCTAGCTATATTACATTCTTGCTAAAAGCTGGTTATTTATAAAATGATGAAGACATTAGCGAGCTTCTAGCAACTGCTTTTAGTATTTTCTTGGGAGCTAAAGAAAGCACAAGCAAATTAGCTAATATGACAATTTATAATTTGATAAAGCATCCAGAGTAATACAAATTAGTATATGAAGAAATACAAAAATATGTAAGTCACGACGATTACAATTATAATGACATTTAAAAGCTTAACCATTTACAAGCAAACATCAAAGAAACTTAAAGAACAGATCCATCTTCAGCCTTTTTAAGATTAAGAGTTGCATAGGCTGATCATACACTTGGAAAATATTAAATTAAAAAGGGTAGTATCATTAATGTTGGTTACCTTTCCAATTTTTATAATGAGAAATATTTCAAAGACCCTTTTACTTATAACCCAAGTCGTTGGTTCGATTAGTAAGAAGACCTCAAAATTAAAGAAAATCATTTTGTTTTCATTCCTTTTTCTGCAGGATCAAGAAATTGTATTGGATAGCATTTAGCTACTATGTAAATCAAAGTAATGATTGTCGAATTTATCAAAAAGTTTTAAAAACCTGAAATCCCACCTGAATTTGATGAAGAAAAGACAATGATTTAATCATATGGCTTTAAAAATCCTCTTATCGTTAAATTATAAAAAAGAAATTGATTTTAGTATTTATTTCTGACCCTTAAAAGCATAAATAAATAGTGTTTTTAATAATATAAATAAATTATTTAAATTAAATGTATTAATTCATTTTTTTATATTGAGATAACTAAATAATTTAAGTTAAAAAAATAAATACTTTTTTTAATATATTTTACTCCTTTTAATTAAAAAATAATTTAAAAGTCTTTTCTTAAATGTTTCTTTGACTCCTCTCTTCAATTTTTTTTATTTTAGAAAATTAAATAGGCTTTAAATTATCCCTATATAAATAAATAAGCCTATTAAAAGTGTGTTAATTTCTTATTTTAATTTAAATGCGTAATTTAATTGATAAAAAAAATAGAAAAATAAAGTAAATTCAAACTTTTTATTTAAAAAAATTAATTAAAATACATAAACAATTTTTTGATTTACTTCAATAAAACTTTAGTTATTTTTAAAGATTCAGTTTGTAATAAGTATAAAAAATATGAAGATAAAATTGTTTGTTTTAGATTTAAAATAATCAAATTTTAGATTTAATGAAAAGTATTAATGCTATTTTATGAATCTCAAAAATAAGTCTGTTTTATCACTAATCTCTTGGTCTTTAGTAATCTTTTTTTTAATTTGTTTTTTGTTTGATCTTCAATCTGATTCCACCTTTTATTATAAATATATGAGAATCATATCTAAGAAAAGTAAACAAAATTTTATAATATATAAATAAAAAGTAAAATTAATAATATTACAACTATCAGCATTAAATATAACAAAATAAATGTTTAAAATATTTTTGAAATTCTATTTTTTTTCCAGTAATTGTTAAATTTAATATATTCAAAAAAGAAATTAAATCATTTACATAATACCAAGAGTTAAAGTAAAGAGATTTTTGCATTTCTCTATTGATTAAAATAGATTTAAAGCCCCCTAAGAATTAATTTCATTGTCACTTTTGAATTAGAAAGTTAAATATTATTTGTAGAACTTAAAATATTTTAATTTAATCTATGATGTATTTTTGTATTGATTTTAGGAATTTCTTAAAATATCTATCTATTTATTGTGAATAAATTTAAAGATAATAAATACACTATTTTTCATCAACTTAAATGGGAAAATTTATAATTCAAACCACACTTATTAAGTATGAATATAAGTAAAATTTAAATAAATAGGCACACATTTTTTCAAATAATTTTTTTACTTTAGGTAGAGAGAAAGATTTTAGAGTTATGTGCACTTTTTCAAACCTGATCCTAAACATTCGGTAGCATGACCACCAATCTTATTACCTCTTAATTATTTTTTAATTTTATTGAAATTAAAGAAAGAATAAAAAAAATGAAATATGATTTTAGATTAACTAAAAACTTAAAACGTATTCTAATAGTAGTGAAACAAGTTAATTATTAGCTTTTGTTATTGCATTTCTTATCAATTAAGTATAAATATAAAATTACTTTAAGTAGAGTGTCAAATTTTAGAGTTTTTTAAAATTTTCAAAGGCAGATTCTAAACCCTTACCTTCTTAATCGCTAATTTTATTATGGCTATTTATATTTAAAATTAATAAAAAATATTTATAATAAAATGAAATAAAATGAATAAGTAACATTGGATAATAAAAATGAATAAGCTAGCTGATAATAAAAACATTCGCTAAAAAAATGTAAGCTTTTGGTAAAAAAATTATGCTTTTCAAAATACTTCATTTTTTCACTATAAAAAATAAAATAAAGGAATTAATTCTTAAAAGAATTGAAAAAACATCATGAAAATAAACTTATCTTACTCTAGATTTAATATCAAAGTTGAGAGTTAAGTGCAATTTGATAAAGCAGAGCATAAAATTGATGAAGAACCTTCCTTCATAGTATAACTATTAAGTAAGTAAAAGATTTAAGAATTCAATTTTTATTTTTAAAAGATTAGCAAATTTAAACAAATATTCAAATTTTAATCAAAAATATTAAAAGATAGAATCATATTTTTACATTTCAAACAAAAAAAGGTTTCTAAATTATTTATTTTGTATTATTATTAAAAATTAAATAAATAAGGAAATGAAAAAAAAATAAAATATATTTACCTCATATAAAGAAATAAATATTAGAGATTTGGACATTTTGCCAGTTAAGAGCCAAATTGTAAAGCCGCATTTTCATCAAATGGAGTGTGTCTTTTAATAATATTAGAATGACAATCAAACAAAGTAATTTAATATTAAAATTAATTTCAGAATAATAAAATGACATTTAAAGATTTAAAGTTTTTTTTTTTGGACAGTTATTTGAAAATTTAAGCAATCGATATTATAAAAATATAATTTACTCAAGATAGATTGTCAAAGAAAAGAGATTAGGACAGTTTGATAAGCCTAAGCCTAAATTTGTTGCTCCCAAACTGCTAAATTAACTATAGCTTTTATTATTAATAAAATAGATAGGTTAACCATAAATATGTTTGATAGTAATATATTTAAATCTAAATTCAAATTTAGATTCATTACAATATTTTTTAATAAATCCAACTATATATTATTTTACCTTAGGTAGGCTACTAAAACTTTGAGATTATCACAGTTTGCTAATGCTAAGCCTAATTATGTTATTTCATAATCTTCAATTTTATTTTAGCTTTTAATTATAAAATATGCTAAATAAATACTTAATTAAATTTTAATAATTAAAAACTATATCAACATTATAATCAAATTAGTTAATTAATTTTAAAAAAACAAACAATGTCCTATTAATTTTTAGCTCATTTTAATTAAAAATTTCTCAATTCCTAAAATTGAGAATAATTAAATAATAAAAATTTTTTCTTCTTTTTATCTCAAGTAGAATATATCATTTTATCAAAGGGAAAAGTTAAAATTAAAAGCTGTCAATATTTTAAATAAAACTTATTTAATTAAATTTACCTAAGATATAATTCAAGATGAGAGTGAGATGATAGAGAAGAGTTAGCTAACTTTTTTGATATAAAAAAGATATTCAAATTGAATTATAAATAAATCTAGTATATTACATCTTCTATTTATCTAAATTAATTGACCTATTGCATTTTCATTTTATTTTAATTATTAATTATCTAAGTTTTTATTATAATATTTTCAATTAATCAAATTATGAAACACTTGATAAGATTATGACAGAAAATAATGAATTAATTAAATTAATTAAAATATAAATTAAAAGACCAAATTAAATTAAATGATTATAAAAAGATAGAAGATATAATAGAGTTTTTACTATAATAATATAGAAAAAGTTAAACACTACTTTCCATTTCATAACATAAATTTATTTTATCATTAAAAAAGTTTTTAAAATCTTCTCTTGAATCTCATAATAATCTTGAAATAAAAGTATGGATATAGTAACTAATTATTTTGAATCATTTTTTAATATTTTGTTCAATATTTATTGTAAAGAATAAATTTCTTAAATATTATTTTCATTTTTTTTATTTTCAAATTATTCTAATAAAGTGATGAGTAAAATGACTAAGACGGAAAATCGCATTTTTTATCTGCTTTAAAAAAATGTGTAAATCTATCTACTTTGATACTTTGGTTAGAGTATTATTAGTCACTTTTATTATTTCAATATTTATTGCCTTTCCCTATTAAGACTATTTCAATATTTATTGCCTTTCCCAATTAAGATTATTTCAAAGATATTTATATTTTTTTGATTTTAACAAAGTTTATTTAGTTACTTATTTATTTTTTGCTTTATTTTTCGAAAAAAATAAAAATGAATATTCATAAAAAGCTATAATTACATTGATGATATCAGAATTATAGAACTAGGTTCTTCACTTACAAGCTGCTAAAATATCTTTTATCTAACACTCTATCTTAGGTATAAATAATTTAAAATCATATTAACTAAATTTTATTTAATAAAATTTATCAAATAAGTTATTTTGATTATCTTTATTAATTTTTTTATTTATGCTATTAAATTTTTAGTTTTTGTTTGATTCAATTTATTAATAGCTACTTTTCTTCTTTATTGATAAATAATAAATAAAATCAAAGCAATAATTAAATTGGTGATGATGGTTTAATAGACTTGGGTAATGCCTTACTTTAGTGTGCTAATCTCTAACAGTTAATGCTTGATGTTGGGTAAAGTTGAAATATACTTTATATTTTTTGAAAATTTAAATAAAAAATTCGTATTTAATTTATATACCTAGAATTAATTATAATTGATAAAAAATAACCTAAAATAAAATTCAAGTAAATTATAATATTTAAATTTAAAATTATTTATTATAAAAAATGAATCATATTATTTATTTATTTAGTATGGTATGGTTATTTGATGAGAATATAATATAAAGAAATAGTAAATTTCTCAATTTTATATTAAACTATATTTGGATATATAAATGATCATCGATCAAATTAACAAATAAATTTATTTATAATACTTTTAAGCAACAATAGTTTTGGCTAAAAAGGCGCAACAGAATTAGGATCTGCATTTGCAAGCTTCCCTAAACTTTAGATTTTGGATTTAGATCTTTAGTAAAATTTGTTTCTTTAAGTTGAAATAAAATCTTTTAAAATATTTCTTTAAAAAAAACTAAAAACTCATTAACAAAAAAATATATTAAAAGCAATAATTACATTCAAGATTAAGGTACATCTGGATTAGCTACAGGCCTATCAAAGTGTAAAAGTCTTTCTCACTTAAGGCTTTATGTAGGGTAAAATATTACTATTCCTGACACTTCATTTATTTTAGATTTTCTTTATTGTTTTTATTTGTTTAAATTTAAAATAATTATTTTTAGATGGAGTAATAAATAATTACCAATTTGTTTTAAAGGACAACTTAACTAACTTGTATTTTAAAATATAAAAAAGAAATAACGATATCTAGAGTAAGGGAGTATAAGGCTTAGCCTCTGCTTTATAAAATTTCACTAAACTCTTAAGTTTGTCACTAAATTTATGGTAAAGATGATTTGTTAGTTTTATTCATTTTATAAACATTTTCTAGATAAACTTAAATCTACTTTATTAGTTAATCTATTAAAA
>JH720227.1:10242-29420 GCA_000231845.2 Tetrahymena malaccensis 436
TTTAACATTATTAATATTTATTTATTATTTCATATATTATTAGGTGGAATAATATTGGCGAAAATGGAACTAAGAGTATTGCCAGTGCATTATAAAATTATCAAAATCTCACTCAGTTGACTCTTAACTTAGCGTAATTTTCTTAATTTTAATTTCTTTTATTTTTAAAAATTTTATGGTTTTTTTATTTGCTTGATAAATTTGTTTATTGAATTTTTTTTGACTTTCGCTTTTATACTTACCTTATCACTTTCTCTCTTGCTAGTTGAAATATTATTTAACATTATTAATATTTATTTATTATTTAATATATTATTAGGTATAATGATATTGACGATAATGGAGCTAAGAGCATTGCCAGCGCTATACAAAATTATCAAAATGTCACTAAATTGACTCTTAATTTAAGGTAATTTTCTTAAATTTAATTTTTATTTGTTTTAATTTTTGCAATGCGTATTTAAAAAAATTTAATAAAAATAATAATATAGGTATAATAAATTAACTAAAGAATGTAAGGTGATATTGAAAAAACTCCTTTAAAACTTGGATTTAGCCAGTAAAATAAAAATTAAATTATTACAAAAAGTATTCATTTTAAAATTTATTTAAAAACAGAAATATATTTATGACAATTGCAAATAAGAAAGTAAATGTTTAAAAAATATAATTTCAAATAAAAAAAAATAAATAAAAAATATATATGTTTATATCATAAGTAATAAAAATAGTATTAATATATTTTAAATATAAATTAAATTAAAGAATTTAACTTTTAGAATATTAATGTTATGTGATTTAGAGGATAATATTGACAGATAAAAAAAATTAATAAATATCTCTATAAAAATTGATACTAGTGTCATTAAATTTTGATGAAGTACTTTTAAAAATTTAATCTTTTAATTTTTATCAAATAACTGAATAATAAAATTGGTAAAAAAAAAAACAGATAATAAACTAGCTAAAGTTATTTTGCAAATTTACATAAAATGAGATTTAATATTACAAATTCTTACTTTTTTAAAATTGAAATTTTTTAAATTTTTGCAAGTTTTTTTTTCATTTTAGACATTGATTTTGTTTATTCAAAATTTTTTTAATTTATTATTTTCAAAAAAAACGACATATAAAACTAATTTTAAATAAATGTTTATTTTTTTGAATCTAAAACTTTTTAATAATACATTCATAATGATATTTAAAACTTTATTTTTTATTTAATAAATAAAAAGATAATAAAAACTTTTTAAATTACTTTTTTTTTTAATATTTAAAATGAATTTAATATTTAATATTATTTTTTTCATTTAAAATATAAATTAAAAAAAATCTCTAATTTTACAATCTATTGAGTTATTTTTTTTAGAATTTGCTTTGTCAAATCTTTAAATATGAATTAAGAGGTATAATATTAGATAATGTAGATATAAAAAAGATACCTATTTTCTATTTAATATAATTCTTTTATTTTGTTAGGATAAAGTTAATAATATAAATAAGCAATATGGATGAAGTAATATAGATGTTAGATAATCTACCTAAATTAGGTTAACTTACTATTAATGAAATGTATAATATTTATTTCTAAAAAATGTAAGATACTAAAATTTTTTAATAGATGATAGAAAAAGTAAATAGTTTTATGGAGACTAATTTTCTATACCTAATAATCACACAAAAAGAAATGATTTGTTCATTTAAACTTAAGAACTTTTTGATAATAAAATAAATAAAGGATTTAAAAATATACAGAAATTTAGGTAAAAGTATAAATTAAGTAGAAAAAATTTTCAGAAGTCATTTAAAAATATACATTCATCATAAATAAATGTTTAATTCGTTAATCTGTGGATTGATATCTTAGAAAGATTCACAAGAAAGAAATAATCCATAAATTTACTTCTGGTGACCATAAAGAAAAGAATTATAGTACTAAAATTCCAAATAAATTACCTAAATAGTTCGTGAACTAATTAAAAATGTAAATAAAATATTTTTGAATTTTTCAAAACTTAAAATATTTATATTTATTTATATTTATAATCATAGAATTTATTTGTTTTTTATTGTAAAAGTTTTGTATGTTTTCAGAAATATAAAGAAAAGTTAAAATTTAGTAACTTTTTAAGCTTAGCTTCATAAATTAAAGAAATAGAATATTCTAGAATAAAAGATAATAATATTGAAAGAATATACAAAGTCTATCCTATTTTTTAAATTTTTTAATAATATTTTTGTTCAATAAAAAAAAATTATTTTTTCATTCTAAAATGTTTAGTAAGTTTAGGGTTAATTTATTAACTTTAGGAGATATTGAAAAAGTTAATTTTACATTTAAGTTTACTTGATAAAAGCAATCATATATTTTCCATACTAATAAATTCAATAATATGAATATCAATAACGCATGAATTCACTATTATTCTTAATTATTTCTTGACACCTTAATCTCATTGAGTCAATTAATTTATTAACAAATTATTGATTTAGAATGTCCCATATTTAATATAAGGAACCCTCTAAATACTATTTAGTTTTTATATTCTGACCTTATAATTAATATTTTAAACACGCACATACATGCTCAATTGGGTTGAGATTGGGGCTGCTAGATGATTAATCCTCTATTATATTAATATTATTAATAAAGATATTTAGTTACTTTTCTACTTTTATGCTTAGGATCATCATCCTAAATAAAGTTCCATTCAGCATCCTAAAATAAAATCTTATTTTAGTTCTCTATTTTCCACAGGGATTTTAATATACTTATCACTCTCTAAATTTTCTTCAAAAAGATTAAGAGGATTAAAACCCTATTAGGATATTACTACTACGCATGAATTTTTAATGGATACTTTGGTTAGTGTAATATACCTGAAAATTCGATTTAGCCCACATTTTTATATAATTAGTATGAGTACAACAGCTAGCTTCATCTACAAATAACGTGTATTCTAGTGATAATTAAGATATTTATTATTTACCTTCGAATTATCGTTTATTTCATCTGTAGCAACTATTTTTTCTCTAATTTATGGCAATTTTTATAATCCTTTGTTATTATCCAAATCCCTCACTTTACGCTATACAGTTCTCAATTAGATTGAGTCAAGTTCTATTTTACTGAAGCGGTTGAATAGTTTATGGCTTTCTAACACTATACTCATATAAGTTTTGAATCCTAAACACTTACTATTACATTCAGTTCATAATATTTTTTAACTTAAATATTCTAACAAAAGATTTGTAACTATAAATTTTTTTAATAGGACAAAAAAATATTTTAATATACCAGAAGTTATTGTTTAAATGAAAACCTTTTTTCAAAAAAAGGAATAACTAGTTAAAAATATACTTCTTATATAAAGTTTTGCAATTTATTTAGATTTTAGGTTTCTTACAGCAACTTCTTTTAATAAAGAACAAAAATGGTAGAAAAATATGTAAAAATAACTTAATTTATAAGACTTCCTTTTTAATTATTAATTTATTTAAGCAAAAAAAATATTAACTTACTAATTCAAAAAAATTTAATATTTTAACTTTCTAATTTTTAAAGATCTTTGATATCACAATAAATATTGTATATTTTAATTAGCCTAATTAAAAAAGGAGATTTATTTGTAACTAATATTCAAGTTTTATTATTTTTTAATTGCATCTTTTAAGCCATAAATAAATAGGTGAAATTGATTCTGATTATAAAATTTTAATTTAATATTGATTTAGTAAGTTCATACTGGATTAATAATTTAAAATATTTATATCAGCAAATTTACTTAGATTGAGAAAAATTAGTTACTATATTTATCTTCATACCATAAATTATATTTTATTATAAGTATCACATTATTTTTTTATCTGTTTTTTAAAAATCAAATAAGTAAGCAAATTACAAATAAATGTAGTTGTTTATATCCTTCATTTTATCAAATTTTTGAGTATATTGTATGTTAGAAAGATTTGAAAAACACAAAATTTCTGAAAAAAATATGATTTTGATTTTTATGCAAATTATAAAATAAAAATTAATTTAAATAATATCAGTGACATCAATATTTCATATCTAAAATCTTAGCGATTAGATTGATTTATATTCATTATTTCTTTCTCTCTTCTTTCACTTCATAATAGAATTTTTCTTAAAATTAATTAAATTTAATTAGAAACAAATATAGTACTTTTATATTTTTTATCAAATTTTTAAGTTAGATAAAAGGTTATTAATTTATCATCTATAATTTAAGAATTTTATATGTTTAAGATATTTGAAACATTTTACATTTTTTTGAAACACACAAAATTTCATTTTTTTAAATAAATTATACAAAATAAGCTTATTTAAATAATATCCAAACATTTATTCATTACACATACCTAAAAGCTTAACAATTTAATTAAATTATTATTTCTTAATTATTTCATTCTTAATTGACTACTTCATAATCATCAAAAAGTTCTTCAATACCAATATAAAAATAACAATTAATCAATCTAGGTGCTTTCATTAGTTATTTTTTTATTAGTAATTCTTAGGCTTTACCTTAGGTATAGTTTTCGCTTTAATTGTAAATTTAGTCAAAAAAATTTTTATTAATACAAATTTATGAAAAATTAATAGTTTTCAAGTAAAAATATAAATCTAATATTACTTTAACCAAAGTTACAAAACTTATAATGATTAGCTTTATCTCAAAGAAAAACATAGTAAACTGGCACTTGAATATTCAATGTAATTAGTACTTTAAAAAAAGTAAATAAACAAATTTTATATGGATTTTAAAAAATTACTATAAATCAAGTTGAAGAAAGGTAATTTTTCTGCATTTTTCTATTATAAAATTAAGACCTAAAATTGTTTCATTTGCAATTAGATTCTCACTAATAAAAAATTAGAATGATTTGATTTCAATAAATAATTAAAATAAATAATATAAATATTTTACTTAAGGTTTAATATTAGTTATTTTAGATTTATACAATTTGCTAAACAATAGCATAAATTAGAAATGCCTTTATCACCAATCTTACTATATCTTTTAATAATTGAAATTTAGTTTATTAAAAAACAAATAAGTTTAAATAAGTAAAAGAGTTATAAAAAAATTTATTTCTAAATATTAAAATAACCAAAGGTCGAATAAAAATAAGTGTTTTATGTATTTTTATAAAGCATTTTATAAAATAATTGAATAAAATAAAAAAATATGAATACCCTAAGTAAAGCTCTAAAGATTCTAACTATATTCGCTTTTGAATAGATATTCCTAGTTGTTATGCGCCTTGCTCACAAATATCATTATTTCTTTTCATAAGTTATCAAAATTTTAATACTTAAAAAAATTAAACAAATGCAACTATCAACCAAAAGTGATTAATTATAAATTATTGATGGAAATAATTTTTCAGTGAATAGTAAAATTTTATATCAATTTTTAGGTTGATTTTAAAAAAAATATTTAAATATTAATGAAATAATAATTTTTTACTATATATATAATATTAAAGTCTTTAGATTAATGCATTTTTCAATACAAACTCCTAAATCTTAAACTCCTTATGATCCAATTTTATTTCCTCTTTAATGATTAGAAAATTTTAATTAAAAAAATGCTTATTTAATTCAATTTATAGAGAAAAAAAAGAATATAAATAAAATCATTTAAATAAATATGTTTACTAAAAATGTATCTCTAAAGTTTAAAGGTTAATGCAATTAGATAGACTATAACCTAATAAAGATGCGCCCTCTTGATCAATCTTATTTATTCTTTAAGATAAAATTAATTTTAGAAAATTAAAGTGTAATTTATTAATAAAAAAATTTTTTTTAATTTTCTTTATATTGTTTGATTTTAATTAAATGAGTGATTTTCAAATAAATTAAAATATTTTTTTATAGTTTTTATTACCTTAGCATGAGACGTAAATTTTTGAGATTTTATAGATTTGCAAAGCCATTTGAAATAGATTTCATCTTTTCAGCTTCAAGATTAGTATCTCTTTTTGTTAGTAAATTAGAAAAAAAATTAATTAAAATTCAGTTATGAATAATAAGAAATGTTTGGTAGAAATTATAAAAATTTACTCCATCCAAATTTCTAGCTTTGAAATTCTACTCATATTTGCTAAAGCAAGACCTAAATATTTTGCACTTTCAATACCAAATTGATTATTACTATATATTTTTATAAATAAAACAATGAACTTATAAAGCATTTATAATAAAAAATTAAATATTTAGAAATTTTTATATTCCGAATCAAAAAATAAAACAATTATTTATTAATTTTTTAAAGATATTTTAAATTTAAAACAAATTCATAATTAAATATATTTTAATTTTAGTTATTCAATTTCTGTAATTCAATAATTATCATGCTTATTATCAAATAAATTAATTAAATTTTTTAAAGAATACATTTCAAATTTATTCATATTCGTTAAAAAAACTTATTGATATATTGAATTATTAAATTTTTAGATTTCAAATTCAAAAGTCTTATTTTTATGATTATTAGTATTTAAGCTGTTAATTTACTTTAATGAAAGGTTTAATTTAGAGATTTTAGTGCAATTTGCTAAGAATTACCATAGCCTTGAAAAACCCTCATCTGTTACTTCAGTTAATCTTTTTACATTTATATATTTTACCAGTAAATAAAGCATTTAAGGTTTTAACTATATTAAATATTTTAGGATGATTAAATTCATTTTTTATTATTCTGATTTATTTAACATTTAAGATAAAATTTATTTTCATACTTATAGAGATAAAGCTTCAAAGTTGAAAGGTTATAACAATTTGATAAACAAAGTCCTAAATCAGAGATTCCCTTATTAGTAATTTTACTATTTTCACTTATTTATTATTATTAAAAAATAAATAAATAAAAGATATTAATTTAACAAAAAGTTAATAAATTGTGATCAATATATAGTACTTTTCAAAATGTTGGAAACTCAACATAATTAATCTAAAATAATGATATAATCGAGTTTTTTAAATAAAACTATACATGATAGGATTTTTTTTTTTTTTGACTAGTCTTTTACAAAGATTTTTCTCAGAAAAATTTCAAAAAAATTAAACACAAAAATTTTGTTTAAATTTTTTTATTTTAGTTTTAAGGTTTAAAAGCTAATTTTATTTTTAATTTTCAAATTAATATATTTATTTATTACTTTAGAGCTAAAGATAAATCGTCGAGTTTGTTAATTTATGAAAAAGACAGACAAGATATTCCTTCATCGCAAATATTATTTCCGCTTTATAATAAATTTTATTAATTTTAATATTCAATCTTAAGTGAAAACTGGTTTTTAAAAACGTTGTTGGCTATTAAAGCACATACATTTTTATTTTAAAATAAAATATGAGAAATAGATCAAATTTATTTACATTAAACCTAGCCTTAATGTAGAGATATTTTTGCAGTTTGGCAAATTAATTCCTAAACTTTACAGACCCTAGTTTCCGATTTAAGTTTTACTTTGAAAGTTTAAATAATTAAAATTTTTGAATAGAAAATCATTAAGTAGATCAAATATATGAAATAGATATTAATTTATTTGCTACTAACAGATATTAAATATCTATTTTTATCAAAAAGTATTCTTAAGCTAAAAAACTAAATATATAAAGACTCTTTTTTTAATGTAGCTTCAAAATAATTTTAAGATATGCTTAAAAGCTAAAATACAAAAGTAAGTACGATAAAACCAACTTTAGAGTTGAAAGACAATCTAGTTTTAATAAACAAGAACTTAAATCAGATACTCCTTGATCTCCTATATTGTTGTTACTTTTAATTATTAGGAAAAAATAAAAATATTTTTTAAAAATAATAATTTAAAAATCACAAATTTTAAGAAATGATTTAACTAAAACTATCAAATATTTATTAGATAATTAAAATGTAAAATTTAAGTTTTTAATTATTAAATTTTTACCTTAAATTAAGCTTTAATGTTGACAACTTACTAAATTTGTGTAAAATTGAAGCTAAACCTGACAATCCTTCACAGCTAATACTATTGTCACTATGATAAATTTAAGTAAGATAAAAAAAGAAGAAGAAAAATTTGCCTTAGCTTGAGATCTAAAGTTGAGAGATTAACAGCATTTAATAATGCAGAGCATATAATGAGTAAATTTTCATTGTATATTTAGCTATATCTATAAATATTTATTTGTTAAATAAAGGCAATTGTCTTTTTTACTTTAATTTAAGTTGTAAGGTAATTAGATTAGAGCACTTCAATAATTCAGAGCTTAGATCAGATAACTAAGAGTCATCTATTTTTGTAAGTCTGTTAATAAAATGTAAATTATTACAATATATTTCGCAATAAAATTTGAAAAGAATAAAATGTAAAACCATTATTGAGATTTTAAATAAAAAATATTTTTTAGCAAAGCTAGTAACAATTTAAAAAAATTTCTTTTGAAATTTACGATAACTTAAGATAAAGATTAACAAGCTCTCCTTTTTATGAATCAAGAAACTATTATGAAAAAAACAAATTAATTTCATTCACAATAGTTTTAATTAGTTTACGTTTTTTAAACTTTAGTATGTTTTTTTTTGTAATATCATTATTTTTTTTAATATTTTGAAGAATCTGAAATAATTTATAATTTATTTATTTTCAATTAATAAAAATCATTGTTGCTTTTTAATATTAGAATCAATCCGTGTTTTATTTGGCCTTTGAGAGCATTTTTAATTTCTTAATATGATCTACAAGAAAAATAGCATGATGATAAATTTATTCAATCTATTTTTAATTAATAAAATATTAAATAATTTATTTGGTTTGATCAACTATCCACTTTAAGTGGTGGCTTATTTATCTAATAGTTCCCATATATTATTTCCTATTTTTCAATTATTTTATTTATATTTCTAAATACAGATATTTAACGCCAAATAACTCGCGCTAATTTATTTTCATTCAATTCAATTAAAATCGTAACTCAGATGTTTATAAAAAAATATTTTTAAATATTTGCTATAAGATACCTTTTATCCTATATCTTCCGATATTTTTTTTAACTTGTCTTTTCCTTATCTTATTATTGATAATATATATAAAAAAGAAATAATTAAAATTTATAATTTCTTGCATCCATTTTTCTTAATTAAAAATAGATGTAAAATAATTATTTAAAAGACTTTTGTTCTAATAAAAAAATGCTCTTAAATTAAAATATTCTTATGAAACAGAACAGATTGTATATTTAATAATTTATATTTTTACAATTTTTATCATAAAATACTTCATTTAAAAATTTCATAAAATTTATTTCTTAATATATTATAATATTCTTTTAAAAAGTTGTACTAAAATATTCTGTAAATTGTTTTTCTCAAAAACCTGTTAATTATTTTTTGAACAGATATTATAACAGTAAATAATATAGACTTTTTACATAAACTAAAATACTTACTCACAGCAAATGTTTTTTACTTAAAGTGTAAAATATTAAATTAAGCATAAAATATACATTTTTTTTATCAGGAGAGCAGATATAGAAAAAGCATGCTAAAAACCGAAGTTAACTGTATAGAACTTGAATTAGAACCAGGTCTACATGCGTTATTTGCATCAGCAGTTTAACCCGAAGGGCAAAAGGGAACACATACATTACCAAATAGTAATTTACCAGCTGAATATGCTGAATGAGCACCAGTAATACCTTTACAGGATTTACACATCCAACCATTAAGACTAGGACCTGGGTTCTTACTACAATCAACTACTTTACAATTTGAATTTATTGAAACTGTAAATAAATTTTAGATGTTTGAATTAACTCCACATCCTTAGCAGTTTGTACTATATATACTCGTTTTGCTTACATTACCGCAAGCAACATCAGAACCAGGAATAGCAGTTTGTTAGCAAATTTAATTAGCATCAGCAGTATAACCTAACAAGCAAGAAGAAACGCAATTAGTTCCTTAGAGAACTCTACCAGCAGAATAAGCTGGATGAGCATTTATAACGCCATGACAAGAACTACACATCCATCCATTAAGATTATTGTATGGATTAGCAGAGCAATTAGTAACTTTACAACTAGATGTTTCTGAAGAGTATGTAAATAAACTATAGGCAATACTATTATCTCCGCATCCTTAGCAGTTGTTATTATTCCCAGTTGATACTCTACCACAAGCAACATCAGTACCAGCATAAATGGGCTAGCAAATTTAGTTTGAATCAGCAGTAAAATCTGTATTACAATAGGCTACGCAAGCATTTCCTTAAAAGAATTTACCAGTAGAATAAATTGAATGGGCATTAGGTATACCATTACAAGATTTACACATCCAACCATTAAGGTGAGTACCTGGAGGCTCACTACAATTAACAACTTTACAGCCTGGAGATGTTGAAGGTTAGAATATACTAGAAGTAATAGCATTAATTACACATGTATTGCAATCGCTTGAAATACCAGTTGATGATGGTGTACCACAAGGAACATCATAACCACTAAGAGGACTTGGTTAGCAAATTTAGTTTGAATCAACAGTAAAACCTGTAGAACATGAGGCTACGCATGCATTTCCTTGGAGGAAGGAACCAGAATAAATTTTATTAGCACCAGCTGTTTTATTACAGGATTTACACATCCAACCACTTAGGAAAGTACTTATATTATCCTTACAATTAAGAAATTTACAATACGATGATATAGAAGGTATGAATAAATTTGAATCAGTACCATTTGCACATCTATTGCAATCGCTTGAAATACCAGTTGGTGATGATGTACCACAAGCAACATCAGTACCTCTAACAGGATTTGGTTAGCAAATTTAATTTGTATCTGGAGTAAAGCCTGTATTACAAGCAGAAACGCAAGTATTTCCTTAGAATAAGGGACCAGAATAAATTGGATGGACACCAGGTAAACCATTACAGGATTAACACATCCAATTATTAAGATTTGAGCCTGGATTAAATTTACAATCTCTCACTGCACAAGATCCATCCATGGTACGAATGAAAAGATTTTATATGTAATTGTTAGCTCCACATCCAGTGCATAGAAAGTTAATAAGTGAAGCTTCAGTACAATTAACTTCTGAACCAGTAAGAGGAGTAGTAGCTGTAATTGGTTAGCAAATTTAGTTAGAGTCAGCAATATAATTTACATCACAATAGGCTACGCAAATACCTCTTTAGAATAATTTTTTACCAGCACTATAAAATTTTGTACCAGAATCACTACATGATTTACACATCCAGCCATTAAGATTTGTACCTGGATCAATATTACAATCTTTAACAGCACAAAATGGAGATGTGGTAAATTGGAACAGATCTTAAATATAATTGCTAACTCCACATCCAATGCAGACAATAGAATTTCCATTTGATTATGTAGTACAGTTAACATTAGAACCTTAAACAACAGTATTTACAGAAGAAACTTAAATTAAAATAATAACTATTAGAGATAATAATTTACCCATTCCTAAAAAATTGTTAATTATCAATTGTTTAGTCATTTTAATTAATTATAATAATTAAAATTTGATTAGGTGCTTTGAATGTATTATTACTTATAGATATATTTTTGAATAAATAAAAAGTAAAAGATATTAGCTGAAATTAAATATATGTTTTCTTAAACCTGATAGCTAAAAATTTGTTCAAATAAATCTTATATTATATATTATACTAGAATAATTAACAAATAAAGCTTTATTTAATCTTAATAATTAATTTTACTTCTTTTTAAAAATTGGGCAGCTATCTTTAACGAGTGCAATAGTTTTTTGAGAAGAAATGTGGTCTACTGTAAATATACATTTTACTAAATAATAATTGAAAAGTGTTATTACTATTATTATTATTATTATTCAATAATACTTTATCGCTTAACACATGCAAATAAAGAATAAACAATTTTAAGTTGCTTGTGAATATTAATATAAAATTTAATATAAAAAGGCAAAAATAAAATATTTCACTATTGATTGATAGCCAAAAAAAGATCTAAAAAGACTAGAGAATCTAGATAGATGATTATGAGATCAATATTATAACACACTATCTTTTTAAAATAAAAGGCTGAAATTTTTAAAGTTGAATTTTATATAAGCTTATAACAAAATAATTTATTAAAAATGATAGATTGTTTATTATATAAAAGGGTGTTTATGTATAAATCAATTTGATTAATAGAGTTGGTTTACTTACCATTTTTTAAAAAAGTAGAAGTTTTATACTATTTTTAAAGAAGATATAACCCATAGAATAAAATTATAAAAATGTACTAGAAAAGTCATTTACTCATATAAATATAATCATTTACAAATTATGGATGAAGCTTAAGATTCGATCGATTGGTTTTTACAAAATTAATTACACCATTAATTGCTATATTTTGCATAATTAACAAATTTGATAATATTTCGAGAGTTTAAAATCTTTCCGTGTAATTTATTTAGAAATAACAGATATTTTGCTAATATTTGGTATTTAAAGCCCTAAAATAAAAAGCTATTATATATTTTGAACATTCCTTAATAGATTTCAAATAAATTTATTTGTATTTTAACTTAAAAGGTTTCAAAATAGTTAATATCTGTAAACATAAGAAGATATTTTTTAGTTTCTATTTTGTTGTTTGTGGTGTTTTATTAATAAGCAGAAATATGATTAATTTACTTTCTTGTTTGTTTTGTTATGATCAATTGATTAATTTAACTAAAAGTACTATTTTTTTGTTACAAAAATAATTAATAAGATTTCCTCCATAAAAAAAATAAATAATAATATATTAAAAAAGAGAAATATAAAGATAATGATCAATTTTATTATTGTTGTGGAGATCTAAAAAATTACGCTCTTCTAAACCTTAAAAAGGTACTAAAATTTTTTCATTTTTAATTGATGCGAAAAGACCAAAAAGTAGTAGCTTATTCAGACAAATTAGATATCAATAAGATTACATAATTTTATGCATAGTTTTAAGTTTTATCTTTTGTTAAGATTTTAGTTATTAAAATAAATATTCAAAATTGTGCTTTTTTTAAAGTTATTTATGCTTAAATTCCTATACTCATGTATCTATTATTAGTATTGTTTTGTTTTATAAAAAATCAAATGATATTTTGAAGATATTTACTCATATTTCTTTACATGTCTGCATTTACAAATAAAATTTTTAACTCTAATTTTTACTTTTGTATATCGAATAACCTTATTCAATTAATGATACTTAGTAAAAAAAATATTTACACAATCAAATTATTTAGAAATTTTTATATATTGAAAACAAAATTTATTTAAAATTTGAGATTTGTAGAGAAATTTAAGATTTTTTAAACGGTAAATTAATTTTATTTAAATTTTTTTAGCTTATAAAATAATTATTAATTAGAAAATAAATTATGAATGAAATAAAATTGTGGTTAAATTATTAAATTCCATGATATTATAAAAGGACACACTTAATAATATATAACATATAATTACACATTTTTATTAAAAAAATATATTCTCATATTCCTTCAAATCTGAAAGAGCTAACAAATTGCAAACCATTTTTTATGAATTTTTGTCTTGTGTTATAATTTTTAGAAGATTTTTGTATCTATTTATAATGCATGCAGCTTCTAATCTAATGATGAAATCTTAACGAAAGGACTTATTACTCAATTAAAAATAATAAACTTTAAGTTTTTTTTAGTTTTTTCTTTAAATAAGTGCTAGCATGAACTTTCATAAGCTATCTAAGCATAATTTAAGCTTGAACACAGTATTTTAAAGCAGTTTAATATTCACCTAAATAATTATAGCATTATGCTACTTAATAAAGAGAGGTAGATACTGATGAGTGGTTTCCTGAGTATATTTATTATTCCATTTCTAAAGATTTTAATGCGAATTATAGACCAGTTTAATATTTACCTAAATAATTATAGCAGATTGCTACTTAGTATAAGGATGCGGATATTGATGAGTTGTCTCCTGAAAATATTTTTTTTACCATTTCTAATGATTTTAAGGCATATTCCAAACCCTTTTCATAGAAACCTAAAAAATTGTAACATGTAGCTATTTGGTATAATGAAGAAGATAGAGTTGAATGGTTCCCTTCAAATATTTACTCTTTCATCTTTAGGGACTTGAAAGCATATTCTAAACCATTTTAATAGTTACCTAAATAATTATAACAATTAGCAACTAGATATAGAGAAGAAGATATGCATGGATGATTTTCTTCATATATTTATTCGTTCATTTCTAATGACTTCAACGCATACTTTAGTCCTTTTTAATAGTCACATAAATTATTATAGCATTCAGCTATTTGACATAGTATTTAGGGTATTTGCTCGTTTATTCCTTAAAATATTTATCTATTCATTTCTAAAGACTCCAAAGCAAATTTTAAACTATTTTAATGATCCCCTAAATAGGATTTGCATTATGCTATTAAAAAAAGAGATGCAGCTATAGAAGAGTGATTCTGTTAGAATATTTGTTTTTCCATTTCTAATGATTGCAAAGCAAATTTTAGACCGTTTGAGTATTGGCTTAAGTAATTATAGCAGCTGGATACTTAATATAAAGATTAGGATATTTCAAGATGATTTCCTGCGAATATTTCTTATTTAATTTTTAGAGATTTCAAAGCAAATTCAATACCTTTTTCATATTGACTTAAATAATTATAACATTCTGCTACTTGGTATAAAGATTAAGCTATTTTAAAGTGGTTTCCTTAAAATATTTATTGGTACATTTCTAGCGATTTTAGTCCAAATTCTAAACTATTTTCATAGTCGCCTAATTAATTGTAGCATTCTGCTACAAGAGAGAGAGATGCAGATACTTCTTAGTGATTTCCTTAGAATATTTATTTATTCATTTCTAGCGATTCTAAAGCAAATTCTAGGCCATTTTCATAATCGCCTAAGTAATTATAGCATTCCGCCACTAGACATAGAGATGAAGATATACTTTAGTGGTTTCCTTAAAATATTTATTTTATCATATCTAAGGATTTTAAAGCAAAATCTAACCCATCTTCATACTCTTCTAAATGGTTTTTGCATTCAGCCACTTAATGCAGAGATTAAGCTATTATTGAGTGGTTTCCTTGGAATATTTGTTTTGACATTTCAAGAGAATCTAAAGCAAAATCTAAACCTAATTAATATCTGCCTAAATAGTTATAGCAATCGGCTACTAAAAACAAAGAATTAGATATAGATAAGTGATTCCCTTAATATAATTATTTATCCATTTCTAGTGATTCTAAAGCAAATTCTAAGCTTTTTTCGTATTCGCCTAAATAATTATAACAATTTGCTACTTAGTACAAAGATGATGATATCTTAGGGTGATTCTCTTAATATATTTACTTCCTAATTTCTAAGGATTTTAAAGCAAACTCTAAACCATTTTTATAGTCACCTAAAGAATTATAGCAATCTGCTACTTGAAATAGAGAAGAAGAAATCATTGAGCTATTTCCTTAAAAATTTTACTATGCTAAATGAAGTGATTGCTATGCTGAAGTTAATGCATTTTTATATTAACTTAGTTTTAATTGGCAATTAGAAATTTCATATAAGAATTGTTGTGATTATTTTATAGGTAAATTGAATTATTTATAACTGTTAATTTATAGTGCTATTTAATAATAATATAGCTTTAATTCTTGAAAATAAGGAATATCTTTATTGTTATCTTCGTCAAACAAATCTGTAATCTGATTAATTTTAAGTAAATATTTCTCGAAAAAGTCCTTAGATTATTCTTATAAAAATAACTAAATAAATTATTTATGCAATTCCTAGCATTCATACCTATTTGTTGGTTATTAGCTTATCATTTTTTCATTGATAAAAGCTAACAATTTTTTAATGGATTCATTTTAATTTTAATTTAATTATTTATTTTTATTCAAATAGAGATCAATGACAATAATAAATGTCTTTCCTAAAGAATAAACATCAGCTTTAAAGTCAATTTTTTAATTGAATTGCAATTACTCTGGAGAAGCATATGATTTTGTGAATCCTTTCACATTGGTTAATTTATTTTGTTTTTTAAAAGATGATAAACCGAAATCTGAATAGACATAATTTCCTGCCATAGAAACTAAAATGTTAGCTGGTTTAATATCCATATGAAGGATATTATATACTCTCAATTGTATCAATCCATCTAATAAATCAAAGATTATTTATAATAATTTATTTTATTAAAATTAGATTTTATTTTGCTCAATCAATTGTTTTTCTTTTTGTAAGCTGAATTTACACTTTTCAAGAACTAAAACAAAAATTTGTTCTGATATTTTGATTTTTTGATAAAATTAAATTACATTAATATTTTTTTCAAATATTTTCATAATTTTTACTTCTTCATCAATATCTATTTCGTTAATATCAAAAATTACTTTAAAAATTAATTGTTAAGAATTTTAATTTTAGCTGAATCCTTAGAAAATAAGACCTTCTCCTCCTTTAGTAATATATTTGCTTAAAACATATTTTTCTCTTTCTAAACCGCGAATGATTTAGTCAGATTCTTCAATTGCTTTTTTTTGAATATAAGAGTGTTGATAAGTTTCTAATACAAAAATCTTAAAATTATCATTAACTAATATTTTTTCATTGAACCCTAACTCTTCAAATTTTAAAATCATGAGTACTTCTTTTAATTTATCATAGAAAGAGCTACAATTTAAGCTATTATTCTATAAGGTTTATTAATCTCCTTGAGTAGGTTCTTACTAAATGTAACTCGGTTATTAATCTTAATCAAAATACTTGATCAAAAATACTAAATCTTACTTCCTATCTTCTTTTGAGTAGCCAAAAAATATGTCTAATGAAGCTATTGATTCATTGAATTTTTTTAAGATATATTTTTTCTCTCTTAACTTTTAACAAATTAATTGAGCTTATTCTCTAAATAATTTACTTAAATAGTCTTGCTTTTAAATTAGCTCGTATTAGTCTTATTTATACAATTTTTCAAATAACTTTTCTTAAAGAATCCTTTTCTTTTAATCTTACAATTTCTTTGTAAAATCCTCATCTTTTTTTAAAATATCTTACTTAGCCTATTTAGAAACATTCAATTTATATTTCTTATGAATGGTATGACTATGTTAATCTGAAATGAAGTCTTATTATAATTTTTCATTTTATGGGATTAATTTATTTTGATTATCTTCAATTTCACATTCATTCATATGAATAGAGCCCATATATCCACTAGAAGAATTTATCTAGTTTGGGAATTAAGAATCTTAAGAAATTTAAGGATTTTAGATCAATCTATCATAAAATTACTCTTAGTAGCTTAAACTAACATTTAATATTTAATATTGTTAATCTTCAGAATCTGAGTTACTACTATTGCTAGAGATATTGATCTCTTCATTAAAAAGTTAATCTTATGTCATTTTATTAGTTAAATCTTTGACGTATTCACTTTTAGAGCATTCAATTTTAGAAATTTTTTACACATTTAAGTTATTTTCTAACGAATCATTTTAAATAAGATCTATCTAACCCTCAACCTAAATTATATTTTAGCTAATTTAGTAATCATTTTTTCTAATTAAATGATCTTAATTTTAGTTAGAAGTATTTTTTTGTTGAAGCTATGATATTTAATTTTTATGTTCAAATAATATATGCTCTTCTTAATTCATTTAGATGTTATTTTTAACATCAAATTTTAGTTCTTTCTCTGGTTTGTTAATAAATTATGCTTCTTCAGAAACTCCGCTTTAATGCTAATAGGAATTTTCACAACTTTAAGCTCTTTCAAATTTTTTTTAACTCATTTCTTTTTTAACTGAAGATTTATTTTTTAGTAATTAAGGCTAAAAATTTTTAATCAAATTAAATAGCATATTTTATAAAATTTAGTGTTTTTTCATAATAATAATTATTATTTATATTGAACTAAAAGGTTAAATAATTTTCTTATAAATTAGCTTATTATTTAAATAAGATTTACATTATTAAATCTAATAAACTGAAAATATCTGAACTGATTATTTTTTATTTATAAGTTGCTAAATAATGCAAAATCTCATAGCCATATTTATCAGTTATTTGATTATTTTTTTAAATTCTCCCAAATAAAGTAAAATTTTTATTTTACTAAACACATATAAAATAAATAATATATAAAATTTAATTTAAATTTAAAATATTTTTAAAATTGTAAAAACTTTAATTTTTTTAAAAAAATAAATAAAATCAATTTTTAATATTCTTTTTATAAATTTAACATATTATTAAATTGGATTTATTAAACTAACATAAACTAATATTTTGTGTATTTTAGTTTAACAAATATAAAAAATTAAGATAAATAAAATGAATTGATTTTATGTATAAGATTTTTTTTCAATTTATAAATTCTATCTATATTTATTACTTTTTTTATCATAAATCTATCTTATTTGATTGTTTCTTTCTTTCACAAATATAAAATATAAATTTAGCTTTAGAATTTATATAAAAATTATTATAGTATAATTTATATATAAATTTCACATAAAAATAGAGCCTGCAATATTATGACTTACAAAAGATACATCTTCTATGCCTCATTTTATGTTTATCAAAAATTTATAGCTTTAATAACTAATCTTTTAGCTTTAAGGTACTTGCTCTTTATTTTCTCTCTTTGTGGTTCATTAATATTATTGGTACTATCAATATAAATTAGAGATAATTACAAAATAATATAAGTAAATATTTTAATTATTTTACTAATAAATTAAAATTAAAAAAATTAAAATTATTTTAATTAAATTTTTGATGAATTGTATTTTATTTCTTATTATTTTCAATCTTTATCTTAAAAATATAAAATCAATATCTTATTCGAAATCAAATTGTAAATAAACCAAGTAAAAAGATTGTTTTTGTTTTAATTCATTTTGTTATTAAAAAATATCACAATCTAAAACAAATAAGCTGTTTTTACTAGAGATTAAGTGTCAAATTTGAGAGATTAATGCAGCTTGCTAATACAGAACCTAAGCCTGAGGCACCTTCATCACCTATTTAATTTCCACTTTTTAAATATTGAAGAAAATATTAGTTAGTTAGAAGGAAAAATGAATAAAAATATGAATTAAGAATAAAGAAACTAGTAAA
>AFXY02002264.1:0-29372 GCA_000231845.2 Tetrahymena malaccensis 436
TTAATTTTAATTAAATATCTATATTAAGTATTAATATTTTACTTAAAATAATACAAAATATTTTGTAAAAAAGTAAAAATATTTCAGAAACAACGAAGAAATAATACATAATATTAGCAAAAAAGATCAAAAGATTAGTTAAACTTAATATTATTTCTAATTAATGAATAATAAAGCACTTATAAGAAATATTTGATTTTGTTTATTAAATAATGCTCAAAATAAAATTTATGCTATTGAATATGTATTTTAATATTTAAACTTTGATTTAATAATTTTTTTAGTGTGAATATGGTAAAAGTTCATATATATAGGCCGATTTTTGAATTTATTTTTATGAGATTTAATTAAGGTCTGTTATTTATAAATTAAAGTGAATTCTTGACCAGCCTTAATATATTAGACAACTTTTTCCCAATTTAATTTTATTTCACAACATTTTTGAAGGATACCTCCTAAATTTTTAATACTCTCTTTATAAACTAATCATTTTATATAATATTTTTAACAAAAATAATCATAAAATAATATTCTATGTTTTATTTCTAGTTTTAAAAATATAAAAATAAAGATAAACAAATAGATTTATTTAATTTATAGAAATTTTTTTCAAATTATTTAATTATATCTATCTATCTTAATCAATTATTTTTTATCATAATTCAATATATTTAACTACTAGTCTTTTAGCTTTGAGGCAATTGCAAATTATTTTCAATTTTTTTGATTCCGTATTTTAATTCCCTCTATCATCAATTCATATTAGAAAAAATTTAAAAATTTTCAGAATAAATGTTTTAATTATTTTTAATGAATAAAATAAAAATAAAACTAAAAAAAGAAAAACTATTTTAAATAAAAATCAAAAAGAAAATAAATAAATAAATAAATAAATAAATAAATAAATAAAAAGAGTATTTTTATTCAAAAATATCGCAATCCTAAACAAATAAGCTGTTTTTACGATAAATTAAGCTCCAAAATTGAGATATTATTGCACTTTGCTAATGCAGTACCTAAACCTGAGGTACCTTAATCACCAATTTAACAGTAACTTTTAAATATTGAAGAAAATATTAGTTATCTATAAGAAAAAATGAATTATAAATAAACTATTAATGCAAATGTTGTGAACGAAAAATAATTTAAATTTAAAAAAAATATAATCAGAATAAAAATGCAAGTGAATCAAATAAAAAGAGTATTTTTATTGAAATTCATTTTAGTATTAAAAAATATCACAATCCAAAATAAATAAGCTGCTTTTACTAGAGCTAAAGTTCCAAGTTTGAGAGATTAGCACACTTTGCTAATGCAGAAGCTAAACCTAAGGCACCTTCATCACCAATTTAATTTTAACTTTTTAAATATTGAAGAAAATATTAGTTAGTTAGCTACAAGGAAAAACAAGTAAAAAAATGGACTGATAATAAACTAGTAAATAATTTAAGAGAAGAGTGTAAATGAAAAATTATTTAAATTATAGAAAGAATAATCAGAGTTAAAAAGAAACGAATTAAATAAAATGAGTATTTTTATTGTAATCCATTTGTAATTAAAAGATATTACAATCCAAAACAAATAAACTATTTTTACGATAAATCAAGTACCAAATTTGAGAGATTAGTGCACTTTATGAATGCAAAACCTAAACCTGAGGCATCTCCATCACCAATTAAATTTTAACTTTTTAAATTATGATGAAAATATTTATTTTTAATCAATTTAAACTAGTAAATAATATAGGCAAAGGTTGTTTTTAAAGAAAAATTTCTTAAATTAAAAAAAACATAATCGAATAAATAAGTAAATAAATCAAATTAAAAGATCATTTTTTATAATCCATTTTGTTATTAAAAAATATAACAATCCAAAAAAAAAAAATAAGATGTTTTTACCCGAGATCAAGTGTTAAATATTAGAGATTAGTGCATTTTGCTAATACACTACCTAAACATGAGGCACCTTCATGACCAATTTAATTGCTACTTTTTAAATATTGAAGATAAAATTAATTAGTTAGTTAGGAAAAATAAATAAAAAATATGAATTAAGTATTAACTAGTAAATAGTTTAAGCAAATATTATAAACAAAAAATGGATAAGTTCTAAAAAACATAATCAGAATCAAAATTAAATGGATCAAATAATAAGAGTATTTTAATCTACTTTGATTTAATAAATATCACAATCAAAAGTAAATAAGTTGTTTTTACTATAAATAAAGTGTCAAATTTGAGAGATTAATGAAGTTTGAAAATGCAGAACTTAAACATGAGGCACCTTCATCACCAATTATATTTCCACTTTTTAAATATTGAAGAAAATATTAGTTATTTAAAAGGAAAAATGTTAAAAAATATGTATATATTATAAACTAATAAATAATTTATTTAGGCAAAGGTTGAATATGAAAAATGTATTAAATTAAAAACAATATAATTAGAATCAAAAAGTAAATTATTTTTGTTTTAATCCATTTTGATATTAAAAAATATAACAATCTAAATTAAATAAGCTGTTTTTACCTAAAATTAAGTATCAAATTTGAGAGATTAGTGCACTTTGCTAACGCAAAACCTAAATCTGAGGCACCTTTATTACCAATTTCATTGTAACTTTTTAATTATTAAATAAAATATTAGTCAGTTAAAAGAAAAAATAAATAAAAAATATGTATTAAGAATAAACTTATAAATAATATAGCAAGATTTGTAAATGAAAAATAACTTAGATTTTAAAAATATTATCAGATCCAAAAAGTAAATGAATCAAATAAAAAGAGTATTATTTTGCAATCCATATTAATATTAACAAATATGACAATACAAAAAAATAAGCTGTTTTTACGATAAATTAAGAGTAAATTTTGAGAGATTTATGCAGTTTGATATTCCAGAACCTAAACCTGAGATACCTTCATCACCAATTTAATTATAACTTTTTAGATATTGAAGAACATATTAGTTAGTTAGAAGGAAAAGTAAAAAAAAATAAATTAAGTTAAATTAGTAAATAAATAAGCTGTTTTTACTATAAATTAAGTTTCAATTTTTAGAGATTAGTGCACTTTGCTAGAGCAGTACCTAAACTTTAGGCACCTTTATCACCAATTTAATTGTAACTTTTTAAATATTGAAGTAAATACTAGTTAGTTAGAAGGGAAAGTACATGAAAAATATGAATTAAATTTAAACTAGCAAATAATTTAAGCAAATCTTGTAAATGAAAAATAACTTAAATTCTAAAAAAATAATTAAAATCAAAAAGTAAATAATTCAAATAAAATGATTGTTTTTTGTAATCCATATTAATATTAAAAAATATAATAATTCAAAAAAAAAATAAGCTGTTTTTACACTAAATTAAGTGTAAAATTTGATAGATTAGTGCAGTTTTCTAATCCAGAAGCTAAACCTGAGGTACCTCCATCACCAATTTAATTTTCACTTTTTAAATATTGAAGAAAGTATTAGTTAGTTAGAAGGAAAAATAAGTAAAAAATACAATTAAGAATAAACTAGTAAATAATTTAAGCGAAGAAGGTTGTAAATAAACATTAATTTAAACTCTGAAAAGCATAATCAGAATCAAATGTAAATCATTCAAATAAAAAGAGTATTTTAATTTTAATCCATTTTTATTTTATTAATATCACAAACAAAAATAAATAAACTGTTTTTACCCAAGATTAAAATTCAAATTTGAGAGATTATTGCAGTTTGCAATTGCAGAACCTAAACCTGAGGCACCATCATCACCAATGTTATTTCTTCTTTTTAAATATTGAAGAAAATATTAGCTATTAAAAATAAAAATAAATAAAAAATATGAATTAAGTATAAACTAGTAAATAATTTAGCAAAGGCTGTATTATGGTTTTCATTTATCCTGAATATTAAATTTTAAAATTTTACAAAAGGGTTTTCATAATTTTGAGAAGCATAATATATGAAAAATGACTTCTAATTCAGATTCAAAAGTAAATAAATTATATAAAAAGAATAATTTTATCATAACCCATTTTAATATTAAAAAGTTCATAATCCAAAACAAAATAAGCTCTTTTTACAATAAATTAAGGGTTAAATTTGAGAGTTTAGTGCAGTTTACTAATCCAAAACCTAAATTTGAGGCACCTTCGTCACTAATTTAATTGTTACTTTTTAAATATTGAATAAAAAATTAGTTAGTTATGAGGAAAAGTATATAAAAATATGAATTAAGTATAAACTAGTAAATATTTTAAACAAAGATTGTAAATGAAGAATGGTTTAAATTCTAAAAAATATAATCAGAACAAAAAAGTAATTGAATCATACAAAAAGAATATTATTATTTTAATCCATTTTAATATTAAAAAATTCACAATTCAAAAACAAATAAGCTATTTTTACCTGAGATCAAGAGTCAAATTTGAGAGATTATTGCACTTTTTTGTGAATGCACAACCTATATTTGAGGCACCTTTGTCACCAATTTAATGTCGACTTTTTAAATATTGAAGAAAATATTAGTTAAAGAAGGAAAAATGAATAAAAAATAAGAATTAGGATATAGTAAATAATTTAAAAAAAGGTTGAAAGACACAAAAACTTAAAAATTAATTTGGATAAATAAATAATAATATTAGTGAGAATATTTCTTTTGAAAATAATAAAATAAATAAGATGGATGATAATAAATTTTATTTACTTGACATCAATGTGGAGGTCAGTATGAGTTTAAATAGAAGAGTTTAAAAACTTTTCAATTTTAAAATAAAATTAAAGAGTAATTAATTAAGATATAAATGCTTACATCTTCTAAATTGTAAAAATGGTTAACCTATGATATCATTTTTTTATTTATTTAATTAGAAACAATTTATCTAAATTTAATGTATCTATTTAAAACACAATATAAAAGCTAACACAAAGTAAAAAAAAATATTTATATATTATATTCAAATATAATTAGGAGGATCGAATGATGATGCATCATAAATAAATTCATAATAAAAGCACTAGTCACAACTAATAAATTTTAAATTTTTTATATTTGCTTTTTCATAAGTTTTACATTTTATTTTTTTTTGTTTAAAAATAATCTTTAAAATTTTAAACAAAAATAATGCTCATTTATTTTGAATACTTAGCAAAATGATAATGTTAAAAAGAATTTAATAATTCATAATTTTTTATTGACTTTTATATCTATTTTATTTATTTTTGGACAGAAATAATCAAATGGATTAATTGATTGATTTGTTTTTTGATATCATTTAATTTCTTAGAAAAATCTTTGGCATAATTAATATCTTTCTTTGAAGTTTTTAAAAAATACAGCAAGTAAGCAAAAGGTGAAAGCAGATATAATCAAGCAAAAAAGAAATCAAAATAAAAAGAAGGAAATAAAGGAATGGATTTATCTAAATTTGAAAAGTATTTTATCAGCGATAAATTTAAAATTATTAGCGAAGATGTGACATTTTTCTTTTAAAATTATAAACCAACAACTCCTACTCAAGATTCTAAAATAAACGAATAAACTGGTAATCAATATTTCTTCTAGAATAATTTGAAAAATGGCATTTAAAAAGTAAAAATAGCTCACATTAAAATAATAAAAAATAGGATAAATGTTAAAATTAAGCGTTGCAGGAGTTTGCCTTGGATTTGCATTAAGTTTGAGTTTGAGAAGATATTTTCCAAATTAGTTTGGTGAGATATCTTTGAAGAGAATGATTTTAGATACTACCATGGTTATGGGTGGTTATGTTTATTTTAGCAAAACAGCAACATATTAAGTCTATCAAAATTTGACTCCTTTGAGAAAGGAACTAGTAGATGATTGCAACTAGGATTATTTAAAGCATTTGTTGCGCATGAAGCAGTACTACCCTTAAATTTATACTAATAGTGTTGATCTTTTCAAAGACATCTATACAATTCAAGAGTTAAAAGAATGGGTCAATAAAAATGAATCAATAGCCATTATATTTGGTTTACAGCCTAATCAGTTTGATGGCGTAGCTGATTAATTGCAACAATAACTCTAAACAAATTAAAACTTCCAAAATACTTAGTAAGAAACCAATAAATAATAAAACCAAGAGAATGTCTACTCTTTTAATTTCAATGAAGAAAATAAAAAAAGCAGTAATTGAGTGTATTTTTTATAAAAACAATGTTCTTTAATAATCTAATAAATATATACATATATAAATATTAATTAATTAGCAAGGCATAAACTGCTGCAATATTAATTATTTTTATTTCATAACAGCATCATGCTTTAACATTTTAGTAAATTACAAACAAATTAGTAATACTAATCATTTTTGAAGTATTTAAAACCCTAAAAACAACTTAGCTCAAATAAATATTTGCAAATTATTCTCAATTTTTTGATAATAAACTTAAAAAACTCTAAATAAAAGCATAGTTTTTCTTATTATAATGATAAAATATCTATAAAATTAGAGTATTTTAAAGTAATCTCTTAATATCTATTTAGAAATATATTCAAGTATTTCTTGCTAATCAAAATGAATATTTTATTAATATTTTATATTTTAGAATCAACTATCAATTACATCTAACTTTTCAATTAAAATATTTCTAATTTGAACAATTTTTTTATAATTTCTTTAAGAAGAAAATAATCAAGTTAATATTTGAGTTTTAATCTTTTAATTTAAAAATAAATTCAATAAAAAAATAAATTTAAATTATTTAAGCAAAAATAAAAAATATTTATAGCAATCTCTTTAAAAAATACATAATAATTAAATATTAATCATCAAATAATATTTAATTTAAAAATTTTATACTTAAATTTATCAAAAATATTTTATTTATTTAGAAATTGAATTTCTTATTTATCTTATTAATATTTTTAGATTTTACTTATTTAAATTAGCTTAACTATCAAAAATATAATGTTATATTTTTATAAGTCATGAAGGATATAAATTTTAAGCACTAAAATGTTTTTATCAGATATATTTTAATTTTATACAAAAATAAGATTTTTTAAATCTAAAATTAAAAGCTATTATGTAATATTCATTTAATTTGGATACTTTTTCTTCAAAAATTAAAATCTATTTCCTAAAATTCATTTAATTTTGGGTACTTTTTCTTCAAAAATTTTACCTTTTTGCAATATAACAAAAAATTTTTGATATTTATGCAAAGAATTGATCAAATGTCAATGAAAAATACAGATAAATAGCAACTAAATGCCTATCAATATGCTCAAATCAAAATAATTCTGATGCAAAATTATTTAATTATGAAGATTAATTAGAGACGTGAAGCTTAATTTAATTAGTGAGTGTAATTTACTTAAAATAGTCCAGTAGAAAAATTAAAGATTATTATAAAAGAAAGAAAATATTCAAATTCTTCAATTTGAAATTTAATTTGTTCGTTTAATGCTCCTTTAATTTAGTTAGAGTTAAATTTTAAATGAAAGGTGTAAATTCCGTTTAATATGTTTGAAAGATGATTAAGTGTGATTTGATATCAAAATATTTAATTTATAAATAGAAGTAAAATGTAATTAAAGTAGCTATAAATTGCTACTGAATTAAGAATGATTTATAGTGAATGCATGATAGCTTAGATAAATAATTGTTTAGTTGCTCATTATATTTTGATCATTGTAAGCAAATATAAGGTAAATTCAATATTTCTAAAAAAAATAATCTTTTAATAAAGCAAAAAATCACTCAATTAATTTAATTTTTATATCGAATGTCAAATTAAAGAAAAGCATTAAAAGGAACAGTTTATTATTAAGGAGGAATCTAATAGGAAGACCAATGGAATTAGCTAAAAAATTTAAAAATAAGGACATTTTATAATCCTAGCAGAGACCACTTGCTATAAAGAAGCTCAAAAGTCTTTTATTTTGTTAATTACTTTGAGAAACAGCTTACAAGACCCAAATTCTACTATCACTTTTTAATCATTATTTTTTTCTTGCAATTGATTGGGTCTGTTTCTTCAAGCCAAGCTCAAATTCAAGATAAAATCTTGTACTACTTTTTAAAGACTTGCGAGTACATTCGAATATCTCCATTATTAAAAGATTTTTTGCAAATTTAGCAAGACACCCAAGGCATTTTAATAAATTCGTTGATAATTTTTCTAGAAGTAGCCTTTCTTATCACCTTTTATATTTTAGGAAGATCAACTACAAATCTTAGCGATAAAAAATTCAAAAAAAGACTGCTTTTAATGGGTTATACAACGTTTTTCTTAGAAATGCAGAAATGGATTCTGTTTAATATTTAAGCTGATATCACCGCAAGCATGATGTTCTGTGTTTAGGGCTAGTAAAACTTAGAGAAAAGGTGCTAAAATAATATACAGTATTCAGACAACTCTTTAAGATATGTATTAATTGTAATTAACATAGTACTAGGTGTTGTTCTATCAGCAATAAATAGCATTATTCATTCTATAGCATAATTTATCCCTATTAATGGTCTAAGAAGTCAATTTACTAATTTAAAGCTATTCGATTATTCTTTTATTTTAATTATTCACATACTCAGTTATTTGGATAGTCTGCTTTCTCTATTTGCTTTTGAGATACTTGCTGTCTTTTACTTCATTTAATACTTCTTTTCCTATCCCCTTTACACTAAAAACATTTCTTATGTCTATGCAGTTTTCCTTAATTTTTTCTTTGCAGCCACAATCCTCTTTCACATCAGATACTATAAAGAATTGAATGATCCCAGCTTCCTTTTCTTATTTGTAATTTTTTGTTTTTTTAACAAGCTAAATCTTTTATTTAGTTTAGCAAATTTAACCTTTTTAAGAGAAAGAGTAGATTTCATTTTTTAAAATAAATTCTACTAGCATTTCAATTTTAAATGAACATATTTTCATGCTAATTATTATTGATTAATCAATTTACTATGAAATTACATAGTATTTGTTAACTAATCAAGAGTTCAAAATTAAAAATTTGAAAAAATTCTATCAAGTATTTGAAATTTAGTAAATTCAGAATTATATTAATTAATGTAAACAAATTCCAAAATCCTTCACTTATGAACGAAACAAATATTTAATAATATTTCTATTAAAAATTAAACATTAATTTTATTAATTTCAGCTTAGTATTTACCCAATCATTACTGCTAAAAAAATAATAAAGTAAATTAATGTTTAAAACTAGCATGTTTATTATCATTTATTTTTTACATAATAAACAGACAATTATCTCTACCATTTATTTTGAGAATAATAAGCAGATTTATGATAAAAAAATTAATAAATCTTTACTTTAATTTATCTTTTTCTCACCAACCTTTAATCAACCAGAAAAACCTAAATATAAGGGTAGTTTAAGAAAAATTAGCTTTTAATAATAAAAATAATTTTTAGGATTAAAAAATAAAATATGCATTAAATATTAAATTAATAATTTATATTAGAAAAATTATTATGTTTAAAAATAATTTTGATTTATTATTTATTAAATTAAAATAATGTTTTATTTGTTTTAAAGTTAATTTTAGGCAGTTTTATGGGTGGAGTATTAGCTTAATGGGAGAGATTTAAGTTGATTAAAACAAGAATGTTTGATTTTTCTATTTTTAGAGAATAGCCATAGGAAACTGTGAACACATTGTAAGAGATAGTGCATTTATTAATGGAGAAGACTTATCAAAATTAAATGACTTTATTGGGGATGTTCGAAGTTCACTAAAGAGAATGCGTAGATAACTTTTGTCCATGTCAATATTAAATGATTTTAAATGAAGATTTTGATGTTCACAAGTAAGTTAACAATGGTAGCCTTGTGCCAATTAATGGTTTTGGAAAGAAATCTGATTTAGAATAATTCAAAACTACAAGAAAAAATATTTATAGAGATAAAGAAGATATAGAAGAATTTGAAAATATTCAAAAAATAAAAAATATGTCTCCAAGTGATGGTAAGACTCTGCGCTAAACCTTAAGGCAGTCTATTATGACAGCTACTCCAAAGCAAGCTCAATTTTCAAAAGGAACCAAAACCTAATTATTCACTGAAATGGTTAACTTTTAGAATAATGAGCTCAAAAATAAATAGCAAAGTTCTACTACAAAGTCTTCAAAAACCTCTACCACAAACTAATCGAATACGATGAGTAGAAGAAAATCTAATGTAAAGCAAAGGACAATTAAAGGCAACTATAAATTATCAAAAATAAACTTCTCAGTGCTTCAATAGGATTTTTTAAGCTTTAAAAAATGGACTCTAACATTTGTGGATTATTAATATGAGTAGCTACTAAGATATCTATATTCTTCTAGAAATTACTAGCTTTTAATCAGTTTAGGAATTAGATACATTTATTTTGAAATAGAAATCAAAGGTAAATATTATTATTATTTTAGCCTTATTGTTTTCAAATCTTTCTAATTACAAATATCTCTATCTTTTGATTACTAATTACGTTAGCAATCAATCAAATCTCATCATTATGAATTACAATTTTCTTAGTTTAATATTGATGTATTAATTTTCTTATAAAATACGATGTTGATTAATTATGGAATTGATTGATTTGTTTACTCATTTGATAAAGAATTCTTACATTTTTGAAGTTACTTTGTTCAAATTATTATTAATGTTAAAGATTAAAATTTAATCTAAATTATTAAGACAAAATTAATTTTTGAAGAATGATTTTATAAAGAAATATTTTTTTATATGTTTAAAATTAAATATTAAATTTTATTAAAAATATTTTTATTAAATAGCTAATTTTATTAAAGCTCTTTATTTTGTAAGAAAATGGGCTTTTCACATCGATTAAAAGCCTTATTACTTTAGAGTAGTTGAAAAATCGCTATCGGATTTGATAGAAAACGAAATCAAAAATAAAGATAAAGCATTAAAGTACTCAATAAGGAAGAAAGACAATTTAGAAGCTAAAGCATATGAGAATTTTGAATCTTATGTAGTTATAGAGGAGATAAAGAAATTTTTTAATTACAGATTACAAGATATGATTAGATTGAAGCAATTTTACTTTGAGAAACTCATATAAGGATTTACTTCTTTAAATGATCTTTATCGAGAATAGAAAAATATAATTAAAAAATGCATGGTTTTTAAAAACAAAGTTGAAGCATTTTATTAATTTCATTAAAATTCTCCTCATTTAAGTAAATTACTCACTATATTTTACGCTGTGTTGTTTCAAGACTTGAAGAAAGCTTTGTTTTTAGAAAATAAACTTAAAGATTCTCTGAAAAAAGTGGATTATTACACATCTTGGTACACAATTTCTGGATTAGAAATTTTATAAGGCAATGTTGCAACTGTGATTGCGCATTTCAGGACTAAAGTTGGAAAAATACTCAAATACTCTGCTAGTGCTCCTGTATTTTTTGGGTATAAAAAACTAGAGTTTGATTCACTTTAAAGTGTTAACGATGTTATGCCTTAGATTATTGGAGAAAAGCACGATTTATTCTTAGAAAGATTTATAGATTAAGGCTAGTCAAAAATTCTAAGATAATACAGATAAACTCTAGCTAAAAATAAGAAAGGGTTTATTTTTCCTATCAAATTATATATAAATTACTTTTTTGAGCTGCATAATGACTTTATCTTTAGTTCTCTTATCGTTAGAAAGCAATCTAACTCATAGTATTTGTTTATCAATCAGCATGGATTCGTCGATAGCTTTTCCTAAAATTTCTATGAGTTTTGCCAGATTATATGTCCATAAGTCACAGTGCAGCAACTCATACATTCTAACATTTATCTCTTTATTGAGGATTTAGATACTCATTTAAGAGAATGCTAATAAAAAGGTAAAATTAGCAATCTAAAGTGCGTCCTCAAGCTGAACACTCGTAATTTAATTGAAAAAAATATTAAATAATAATTTATAATATCAAATAAACAAAGGCATGAATGAAATGATTATCAAATTTAAGAATTACTGGAGAAAAGATAAACATTACAATAGGCTGATGTATCATATTATAAGAGTACAAGAAGAATACGAAGATGAAATTGAAGAGGAAGAAAATGAAGATATTTATCAGTTTGATATTAAAGCAAATTTGATATTAAACTAATTCTCTTTGATCAGCGGAGAGTAGCTAATTTTGTACATTCTTGAAATCATCAGTATCATACCAATTAAGAGTGATAATGGATCTTTACAGAAGAGCAACACTTAGTTTTCTTGTTATTCATAAAAAATGTAGAATTAGGTCACTTCTAATGGGTTTATTCCTTCTATGACTGCTTTGATAAACAATAAACCTTCTTCAGATTAATGCAAAAGTGAAAAAGAGCCTTCTAAATAAATACAATTATAAGAAGATAAAAAGTAGACACAACAAGATACCCATTCAACTAAAATAACATCTAACCCCATTAACTCTCATGATAGATTAGACTATGAAGAGCTGATCAATATTCAATCTAAAAATTACATTAACTCATAAAAATCATTGAAATCGCTTGAGGATAATAATAAGCACATTATTTCATAGTTAGATGAAATGGATTAAGACATTATTTTTATGAATGATAGCTTTTAGCATAAAACTAATGCTGTTCCAAAGCTAAATGATAACAACAATTTAAGATTTATTTCAAGAGTTAATGATTCATATAAGATAGTTGAAAGTGATTGGCTAGGTGGTGGAATAAATTAAAAGAATAACAATATTGAATAAAAATTAGGATATATTCCAATCACAATATCGTAAAAGAATATCTAAAGCATTAATAGTCAAAACACATAACATAACTTAACAACACATGGTGACTGTGAACAAATTAATTTAACTCACATGATTTCTCCAAGAGGAAGCTTAATTGATAACTCTCTAGCCTAAATTAATAATTAATAAGAAAAAATATTTCATGCTTTGTCAAATAATAACTTATCAATAAATGATAGTCATATTATGGAACAAGAGAATGTGAATTGCAAGAGTTTATCTCAATTAAATGATAATAATAACTAGAGAGTAATAGATTTAAACTAGTCTCGTATTATCAATTTAAATAAAGTATTAAATTAATCTTCCTCAAACAGCTCAAATGCAGATAAAATAGAAGAGGTTGACAACTCAGAAAGTTCAAGCTCTTAAAACAAAAAAATAGCAATCAAAAACTTCAATGTTCAATTTAATAACTAAAACTATAGAAAAAGCAAATCATAAAAATAAATTGATATTTTTCAAATGGAAAATTAATAAACTTTTATTTAAAAGGAGGAAAAAAACTCATAATTCACTAAAGGAACAATCATAACAGGAAAGGACAGTAGAGTCTCTAAAAGATCTAGCAAGAAAGATATAATTATGAAAATATAACAAATGACTGAAAAAAATAATGCGATAAACATAGAATGTACACTTTCTGACGAGAATGAAGACGAAGAAGAGGAAGACCAAAATTAGTTAATGAAAAATGGTAACCAATAAATTGACGAAAACTTCAGCATAAGAAGTGAAGGTAAAAAAGAAGAAACAGAAACTGCCTCAGAAAAATCAAGTCACCTTTCTGAAATAGCAAAGAAAATCTAAAACATTCACAGAATAGTTTACACAATTAAAAAACCTAAATATATTATTTTAGCCAAAGTTATCTTTTTATTTATAATCTGCCTTCATATATTCGCAACAATAGGATCCTAAATTTTCTCCAACAATTATGTTTAAAAAATTATTGACAATTCTACTCTGTATGAAATATAAGAAACAACTTCCTTATCTTTTTCTCAAGTCATCTCATCAGTATTTGGTCTCCAAAACGATTGTAATTTTTATTAAATTATTTATTTTTATTATTTTAAAATTACTTTTTAAAATAAACCTGTGGAAATAAAATAAAAACATATTAAAAATTTATTTGATTTTAAATTGTTAATTTAAAGATTGATTTTATTAAAAATATTTATATTTAATATAGTAAATAATAAGAACTTCTACTAAATAAACTTGAATTAAAGCTATTAAAAATTAACAACGATCGTTAATAAATTATTGAATAGTTATATCAGTGAGTATGGTAGTTTGAATATCATTTTAAATGCAGAATATGGCCTTTAAAATTCTATCACTAATAATTTGGAGAACTTTCTTTCTGATACATATAAGGCAATATCTTAAAATAGCTATCAAGATATAGAAGCAGCTGCTAGTAATATTTTCCAAACTAACTCAATTATGGAAAGCCTAAGCGATAAAATTTAAGAATCAATTGACAGCACGTTTTCAATGATTAAAAAAATGAATTTAATAATAATGATACTGGTAGTAGCTCTCGTATTTTTAGCAATCTTGATATTAATAAAAATAAATCTAAGATTTAGAGATGTCATCAAGTAATATCTTTACATTAGCACAAGAATAAGCTAAAATGAAGCAGAATAAGAATATATTAAACTTTCAAATATTTTAAATTTCCTAGAATAAAATGAAGATTAATATGTCAAATTTAATCTTCAGCATTCTCACATTTTAAATGCATAATAATTGAATAACAGTAGGCCTTTAACTTTTTAAAAACAAGAAAAGCACAAACATACTTAAGTACTTTACAATAGCATTAATGATAAGAGCTTAGTTTTTATTAAAATGATCTTTTTTACAATTCTAGCTGCCTCTATGAGTGTCACACTTTAAGCAGTTGTAAAAATTTACTTTTTTAAATACTTTAATTACTTAATTCTCAATTAATTTTCAATCGAAATTAATTTTAATAAATTAAAATTTTATATAGAAAATTTTTAGAATTTTGATTTTTAAAAAATAATAATTTGAAATTTCATTATTACTTACTTGATGATTTTAAAAGGTAATTTGATAATATTAATTTATTTATAAAATAATAGATTTTTGTAGTAACTCAGAATTAGCTTAATAGTCTGGTAGAACCTTTAGACCAATATAAAGAATATTCTTAAAAAATATCTTAGCTATCTTGTTTAAATACGGCTCATTAGTTAATTAGTTACTAGTCCCAGTTAGACCCTTAAAAGCTTTCAACCTAGTTTTTTAACAATAATATTAAATAGATAAGCTCATATTATCTAGAAAATTTTCAGATCATCCCTATTAAAGGACAAAATTATTATTATTCTGATAAAATGTAGCAACTTAACCAAGGAAATAGCTGTTTAATCCTTGATTCTTCAACTTAATTACAATAAGAGTGTAATTTAGTGAATCAAGGAATATTTCTTGAAGGTTTGTTAAGAGTTTTAAGGCAGATCTTTTAATTCTATACAGACACTCCTGCTAAAAATGACCCAGCAACGTTCGATTATATTAAGGTTAGCATGATTTTACTAGATGTTCTTGACTTATCATAGCAATATTTCTAGAAATCAATAGAACTTATTGAGTCTGATGAAAAAGTGTAAAAGTTTATCTTAATTATAATAGGAAATATCTTTATTATATTTGTTTACTTGATACTTTTTATTTATTTAATCAGAAAAATGAATCAAAATATAAAACTGATAAAGTACTCTGTTAGTTTTATTCCTAATAAAAGGCTAATTGAAGATAACTCAACTGTTTAGCTTATTAAATCAATTCAAAATTGAAAATTGAATATTTTAAATCATTAAGCAAGCAAGCTAAAAATAATTAATCTCTCTTTACACTATTTAGTAAACTAAAATGAATTTTTATCTAATCTAATTTCAATAACTAAAATATTAAATAATCAAAACTGTAAAACTAATAATTATTGATTAAATAAATTATTTAATAATCTTCAATGTATATAAATAATCCTAACTCTTTTACTAACTTTGTATACAGACTGTATTAATTTCACTTATATGTATTAATAATTTTTCATTTCTATTTTTAATTTGGTTAAGCCATTAAATTTAATTTTAAACTTACAAACTATAACATGATTATAAAATAAATAATTCAAAGAGTAGTTAAACAATATTATTTTGGCCTATAAATATGAAAAAGCACATAAAAAAATAGAAATTTAAAATGTTTTTTAACAAATTAAAATATGCTTTAAGAAAAAATAAGAATAATTAGTATTTAATTTTTATATTTTAAATAATTAAATTAATTCATATTGCTTAAAACATGAGATTTAGTTTGAATTAATAATCTAAATATTTTTAATTTATTTGTTCTTTTTAGGGTATTTAAATTACAATTTCTAATTACAATCAGGTTGCTTACTATTTTTTAGCACAAAAGAAAAAAAATTATTTATTGATTTACAACTTTTACAAGAGATATTCAAATTTAAATTACCTGAATAAAAGGATTCAAATAATAAAAAAGCGAGAGACTAATCAAGAAATTAGAATTAAAAAGTGAGGATATTCTTGATTTTCTTAAATACCAAATAATTTATTTAAGAATAAATTAGAAGTAATGTATTTAACAATCATTTTTATTTTATTTCATCCAAAATAATAAAAAATGGATTTTTATAAAAGATACATCTAAAGTCAAAAGATACATAAAATCATTAGAAATCAAATTTCTCATAAATGAAATGCAAATACTTATAATTCTATAAATGGAAAAAATTTTGATTAAAAATCTATTGACTGCAAAGTAATAATTTGAATATATTATAATTCATTAATGTTACTCTTTTTAAAATTTTCCAGTATAAAAAATAAGGATTATTATAAAAAGAAGAAAGTATTCAATATATTAGATACTTATTACACTATTTCCCTTTTATTAATTTCTAATAAAGGCACCAATCAAATTAATATTTTTTAGTATTTATTAATAAATTTCTAATAAAGAAATTAGGATGATAATTATCAGTAGATATATATAATTTAATATTTTTAAACAAAAAGAAAGAAAATAAGAATTTGAATAGAGAATGTCAAATTTAAGAAAAGCATCAAAGAGTATAGAAATATAAAAAGTAGACTATTGGAAACAGCTTAAAAATTTAAAAATAAGAACATTTTATAATCCTGTTAGAGACCATTTTCTTTAAAGGAGCTCAAAAGTCTTTTATTTTGTTAATTATTTTGAGAAATAACTTACGCGACCCAAATTCTACTATCACTTTTTAGTCATTATTTTTTTCTTGCAACTAATTGGAACTGTTTCTTCTAGCTAAGAACAAGTCTAAAATAAGATCTTGTTTTACATATTAAAGGGTTGCGAATACATACGAGTATAGCCACTATTGAAAGACTTTTTATTAATACCGCAAGAAACTCAAGGCATTTTAATAAATTTTTTGCTTATTTCGTTTGAAGTCCTCTTTCTTATTACATTTTATATATTGGGAAGATCTACTACAAATCTTAGTGATAAAAAATTTAAGAATGGGTTAATATTTATGGGTTATACAACATTTTTCTTAGAAATGCAAAGATGGATTCTGTATAATATTTAAGCAGACATCACGGCAAATATGATGTTCTGTGTTTAGGGTTGGTAAAACTTAGATAAAAGGTGTTAAAATAATATACAATATTCTGATGATTCTTTAAGATATATATTAATAATAATTAACATAGTTCTAGGTATTGGTTTGTCAGTAATAAATAGTATCATTCATTCTATAGCTCAGTTTATTCCAATTAATGGTCTTAGAAGTTAGTTTACTTATTTAAAGCTATTTGATTATTCTATTATTTTAGTTGTCCATGTTTCAAGTTACTTAGGCAGTCTGTTTTCTCTCTTTGCTTTTGAAACTCTAGCTGTGTTCTATATTATTTAATACTTCTTTTCCTATCCATTATTCACTAAAAATATCTCACATATATATGCTGTGTTTTTAAACTTTTACTTAGCTGCCACTGTCCTCTTCCACCTTAGATACTACAACTAATTGAGCGATTCAAACTTCTTTTTTATCTTAGTAAGATATTATTATCAAATTCCATCTATTTATTTCGTTTTAGTAGACCATCATTTAATTTTGAAAAATGTAACACAAGTTTTTATTAATTTAAATTTTAGATAGAATATTTTCACTACTAAAAATACATTCTAAAATAATAAAAATAGTAATTTAGCTCATTGTTTATACTATTTTAAAATTTTAAACTCTTTACAGTTTTAAATTGAGTTTCTAATTAAATACAATCAGGTATTTCAATTTTAGAAAATACCTAAGAAACTCTCAAAAAGAATAGTAATTTGGGAGATCAAATATAAATTTAAGAAATGTGCAATTATTAAGAATAAATTTGTTTTGCTTTTCTTAAATATTTAAAATCAACTTCTTCTACAGTATTCTTTAAACGTATCCAATTATTTCAAAACAAAAAATAGTTAAATTTAGTAATAGTTCTTTATTCGTTCACAAATTAATTAGCATATTATTAAAGAAAGAGAGGTTTGAATAATAGTACAAATATTAAATTTAGTTACATTCTATTTTCCCATGTATAATTAATAAATAACTCAAAAAAAGTAGGTTACATTAAATTTACTTTACTTCTTCACATTCATCTTAAAACAACAGTTATTTTTTAAAAATTTGATTGGGCATAAAAAATTGACAAGCAATATTTAGAAAGAAAGTATTACTAATTAATTTTTATAAAAATCTACATTAAATATTTGAAAGCAGCCACTAAAAATTATAATTTTGAAATTTAAAACTAAAATGTTTTGCTTGAATCACTTTTTTTGAAGTGCTAATAATAATTAGAAACTAAAATATTTCATTTAATAATGTTTTATTTGTATTATTTAGCTAATTTTAGGAAGTTTTATGGGAGGAGTTTTAGTTTAATGGGAGAGATTAAAGTTGCATAAAACAAGAATGTTTGATTTCACTTTTTTTAAAGAGTAACCATAAGAGACAGTTAATGCCTTATTAGAGATTGTTCATTTATTACTGGAGAAGACATATTAAAATCAATTGACTTTACTAGGGATCTTCGAAGTTCATTAGAGATATTGCTTAGATAATTTTTGTCCTTGTCAATATTAAATTATATAGAACGAAGATTATGATTCACGCAAGCACATTAACAATTGTAGTCTGGTGCCTATCAATGCAGTTGGAAAGAAATTTGACATAGAGTAATTCAAAACAACAAGGAAAAATATTTACAGAGATAAAGAAGATATAGAAGAATATGAGAAAATGCAAAAAAATAAAAATATGTCTCTTAGCTACGGCAAATCTTTGCTATAAACTTTAAAATAATCTGCGTCATCCTCTACTCCCAGATAAGCTCAGTTTTCAGAAGTAAGTAATCCCTAAGTATTTACACAAGCAGCCTTTGATTTTGAAAAATAAAGTTACTAAAGAAAGCAAAAAAGTTCTTTCACAAAGTCCACTTAAACGTCTACCATAAATTAAACAACTTAATTAAGTAGACAGTCAACTATAAAGCAAAAGCCACTTTATGGAAATCAAAAGTTAAAAAAAATAAACTTCTCAGTGCTCCAATTAGATTTTTTAAGCTTCAAGAAATGGATTCTCCAATTTATTGACTACTAATATGAGCAATTACTGAGACATCTTTACTCTCAAAGATAATTTTAGCTTTTAATTAGCTTGGGTATACGCTACATTTACTTCGAAATAGAAATAAAAGGTAAATATTTTCAAATTTAATTTACTCCAGGAAAGTATTCATTTAAACAAACATCTTTCATAAAATTAAATAATATTTTAAAAGGAGTTTCATTTTCCCTTACAGCTAATTGAAAATTTTAAAAATTTGGAAGATTTTCATTCAATTAATTAAAAGAAAATATAATTTTTTATTAGAGAACAAGAATAATTATGTTGTAATGGTGTTTTTAGAGAAATATTTTTAGTATTTATGAAATCAGAAGAATAATTTTACTAGTATTATTTGTTTTTAAAAGATAACATTTAAGATAATTCTTTAGCCTTTTTTTATCAAAGATTTGTATAAATTTAATTGACCATAAATTTAATAATCAATGATTTTTTTAATTAAATTTCGAAAATTAAAATATCATTAATGTTCTTTACATTATTTAAAGAATCACTCAAATTTTTTATTTACTGATTGAAAATTTAGTTAATTAGGATGATTATTGTAATGTTTCCAAGATAAAAAGTAAAAGATATTTTTTTATTATACTTTTTACAATTGAGTGGGAAAATTGTTCTAATTACCTTATATCCTAACATTACATTTCATATCAGTTTTTTTATCTTAAAGAATTAATCCTCTCAAAAATTTAAATTTCTAAAATGAAATGATGATATAAACTATTGCATTTTGGTTTTTAAATGAAAGATTATCATGGCAAAAGTAATAAAAAGTCTTATCATGATTAGGATGATTTTTATAATTTTGTTAAGAGAAATGTAAAAGACATTTTTTGATTATAATTTTTACAATTAAGTGGGAAAATTGTTCTAATTACCTTATATCTTAACATTACATTTCATATCAGTTTTTTTGTCTTAATGAATTAATCCTATCAAAAATTTAAATTTCTAAAATGAAATGATGGAATAAATTATTGCATTTTGGTCTTTAAATAAAAGATTATCATGATAAAGTAATAAAAAGTCTTATCATGCATAAATTTATAATGGAAAAATTTAAATAAAATAAAATATTTTTTTTATAAATAGCAAATTTTATTAAAGCTCTCTACTTTGTAAGGAAATGGGCATTCCATATCGATCAAAAACCTTATTACTTTTAGGTAGTAGAAAAGTCATTATCTGATTTGATAGAAAACGAAATCAAAAATAAAGATAAAGCTTTAAAATATTCTATAAGAAAGAAAGATAATTTAGAAGCTCGTGGATATGAGAATTTTGATTCGTTTGTAGTGACTGAAGAAATTAAAAAATTTTTCAACCACAGATTGCAGGATTTAATAAAGTTAAAGCAATTTTACTTTGAGAAACTCATAATTGGATATAATTCTTTGCATGACCTTTACAAAGACTAAAAAAATATCATTAAAAAATGCAAGTATTTCCAAAGAAAAGTAGAGTTTTTTAATTAAACACATAAAAACTCTCCTCATTTCAGTAAATTGCTCACAATATTTTATGCTGTGCTGTTTTAAGACTTAAAATAAGCTCTGTACTTAGAAAATAAATTAAATGAGTCCTTAAAAAAAGTAGATTACTATATTTCTTAGTACACGATTTTGGGATAAGAAATTTTGTAAGGAAATGTCGCAACAGTTATTGCTCACTTCAGAACAAAAGTTGGAAAAATACTCAAATACTCTGCTAGTGCCCCTGTATTTTTTGGGTACAAAAAACTTGAATTTGACTCTCTTTAAAGTGTGAATGAAATCATGCCTTAAATGATTGGAGAAAAGCATGATCTATTTTTGGAAAGGTTCATTGATTCTGGTTAATCGAAAATATTAAGACAATACAGATAAGCTTTTGCTAAAAGTAAATAAGGATTTATATTCCCAGTTAAGATTTACATTAATTATTTTTTTGAGCTACATAACGATTTCATTTTCAGCTCTCTGATAGTAAAAAAGCCTTCCAATTCATAATATGTTTTGATTGACTAACACGGCTTCATAGATAGTTTTTCATAAAATTTCTTCGAATTTTGTCAGATAGTATGTCCTTAGATTACAGTCCAATAGCTTGTCCATTCAAATATTTATCTCTTCATTGAAGACTTAGATTCTTATATAAGACAATGCTCCCATTAAGGCAAAATTAGCAATTTTAAGTGCATTCTCAAACTAAATTCTCGTAAATAAGCTTTTATTAAATTAAAGAATTTTTTTAAAAAGTTATTTTGAATATTAAAAAATGAAAAAACAATTCTCTTTAAGATATTTTTGTTTAAAAATTTAAAATAAAGAAACAATTTTTTAAATGTTATTTTTAATATAAAAGAAAAAATTCTTGTAAAAATATTTTACAAAGTGATTTAAATTAAAGAGTTTATTTAAAATATAATTTTTAATATAAAAAATGAAGGTACGAATGAGATGATATATAGATTTAAGAATTACTGGAGAAAAGACAGACATATTAACAGGCTAATATTTCACATAATAAAAGTTTAGGAAGAGTTTGAAGATGAAGTTGATATTGCTGATAACGAAGAGATTTTTCAGTTTGATATTAAGGCTAATTTAATATAAAATAAATTCTCTTTAATTAGTGGAGAGTAATTGGCTTTGTACATACTTGAAATCATCAGAATTACTCCTATTAAGAACAATAAGGAAAATCAGCAACAGAGATATAACACATAATTTTCTTAATCTACATAAGATTACACTTTTTATAATTGTTAAAATCCCTCAATGACAACTTTAATAAATAATAAATAATCATTAGACACATACAAAGGTGATTAGCAGCCTTGTAAATAAATTAAATTCTTTGAAGATATAAAGCTTTCAAAATAAGATACTCATTCAACTAAAATAACATCCAATCAATTTAACTCTTGTGAGAGAATAGATCATGAAGAACTTAATCTATAACCAAAAAATATTATTAAAACGAATAAATCGATGAAATTTATTGATGAAAAAAATAAGAATTTATTTTCGTAGCTAGATGAAATGGATCAAGATATTGATTTCATGAATGACCAATTTGAACAAAAATTAAGTACACTTCCGAAGCTAAGTGAAAATAATAACTTAAGGTTCATCTCAAGTGTTAACTCTTCACATAAAATAATTGAAAATGATTGTAATGAGGGTTTATATTAAAAAAACTAAATTTTCGATTAAAAATTAGACAATATTCCTTTTACTGTTTCTTAAAAGCACATCGTAAGCATTAAAAGTCATAATAATCTAAGTTTTTTGCCATCATAGAGGGACTTTGAGCAGATACATTCCCAAACTAACATGGTTTCACCGAGAGAGAGTATATTTAACAACTCTTAAGCTTAAATAAATAGCTAATAAGAAAGAATATTCAATGCTTTTTCAAATAATAATTTATTAATAAATGACTGTCATATTATGAATGAATAAGAAAATGAACATTTCAAGAGCTTAACTTAGTTAAATGATGATAATCACTAAAAGGCTTTTGAAATTACTCATTTGCGTATTAAAAAACCAAAAAAAGTATCTATAAAAATTGCTTCATAGACTATTTACAAAGCTGATCAAATAGAAGATGAAGGAAGTCTTGAAAGTTTAAGTCCGAAAGTTAAAAAAATAAAAATTAAAAACTTTAATGTCTAACAATTCAGTATGAAAACCATGCAAAACAGCAGTAAATCTTAGAAATAAATAGATATTCTTCAAAGCTAAAGTGAACAAAATAATTTTGAAAAAGACGACTCTAGATTTACAAAAGCTACAGCTTTTACTGACAAAGAAAGCAAAAATTCAAAAAAGACTAGCAAATAAGAAGTTATCATGAAGATTTAACAAGCTACAGAAAAAAACAATGTAATTAACATAGAATGTGCCCTTTCTGATGATGATGAAGCAGAAGAACAAGATCAAATTGACAAAAAAGGTAAGTAAACTAAAAATGACTAAAACGAAGAAAAATTCAGTATTAGAAGTGAAGGAAAAAATAAAGAAAACGAAGTTGCTTCAGAAAAATCTAGCCGTTTATCTGAGGTAGCAAAAAGAATTCAGAAAATACATAGAATTGCATACTCTCATAAAAAACAAAGTTTCATAGCTTTAACTAAAATCATTTTTTTATTAATATTTTGTCTTCATCTTTTTGCTGCTGCAGGCTCATAAATATTTTGTAATAATTATGTGAATTTAATTATAGAAGACTCTAATCTTTACCAAATATAAGAAACTACTTCATTTTCTTATTCTTAAGCTGTTTCTTCAGTATTTGGCCTTTAAAATGATCGTAATTTATTTATTTATTCTTTTACTTTTCAATTCATATAATTATTTAATAAATACCCAAGTTTTTTGCTTAATTTCAAATATACTTTAAAATTTTTTTAATTGTTTCAAATACTTACTTAAGTTAAAAGCAAAAATTAAAAAAATTTGAATTTAAATGATAAAAATAATAAAATTTTTTGAGGTATATTCAGAGTTAATTTAAAAACAATTATTATCATTTAAAATAAATTAGCTATTTTCCTCAAAATAAATGAAATAAATTTTATAGATTCTGTTTTGTATTTTAATTTTTTTTGAATTTATTAATAAGCAAACAGCATGGAGTTCTATCAATTAATTTTAAATTAAAGCTATTAGAAACTGAATTAAGTTATGAATCAGCTACTGAATAGCCATATCAATGAATATGATAGCTTAAATTAAGAATATGAATTAGAAAACTCAATATCAAATTAATTAGAAAGCTTCATTTCTGATATATTTAAGGCTAAATCTTAAAATAATTATGCTGATATAAAAACACCAGCGAACAATATCTTTCAGCTGAATTCTATTCTATAAAATCTTAGCCAAAAAATTCAAGATTAAATTAATAACAGATTTACAACTATTAAAAAAATGAATTTGATAATTTTGATTTTGGTAGTAGCTCTGATCTTAATCACTTTTTTATTTTTAATAAAAATAAACTTTAAATACAGAGATATCATCTAGCAATATCTTTTTATTAGTGCAAAGATAAGCTAAAATGAAGCTCAATAGGAGTATATGAAACTTTCAAATATTATTAGTTTTCTAGAGCAAAACGAAGACTAGTACATCTAATATGACATAGAACGCTCACATATACTAAATACCAAACAAATTAATTATAATAAACTTTTAGTCTTCTAGAAGCAAGATAAAACTTATCACAGTTAAGTTCTTTACAATAACATCAAATAATAAAATTTTATTTTTATTAAAATGATTATCTTTACTTCGGTCGTTGCATCAATGAGTATCACTCTTCAAGCTATTGTAAAATTTTATTTTTATTTTTTTAAACAGAAATTAAATATTTTTCATATACTTTAAATTTTCATATAAAACTTCATTTTTAAAATATTTTCATTTTAACATCAAAAATGCCTTAATTTTAAATTGAAAAACAAATAAAAATAAATAAATGAATTTTAAAATATAGATATTTGCAGTAACATATAATCAACTAAATATTCTAGTAGAACCATTAAATTAATACAAAGAATACTCTCAGAAAATAAGTGAGTTATCTTGTTTAAATACATCGCATCAGTTAATGAATTATTAATCTTATTTAGACCCTTAAAAATACTCTATTAAATACTCTGATAGTAATATTAGATAAATAAGTTCATATTATCTTGAAAGTTTTCAGATTATTCCTATTAAGGGCTAGCAATATTATTACTCTGAAAAAATATAATAACTCAACTAAGCAAACAGCTGTTTAATTTTTGATACATTACCTTAACTACAAAAAGAATGTACTACATTAAATTAAGGATTATTTAGTGAAGGTTTGCTGAAAGTTCTAAGGCAATTGTTTTAATATTACTTAGACACTCCTGCTCAAAGTGATCCAACTACATTCAATTATGTAAAAATGAGTATGATCTTGCTAGATATTCTTAATTTATCTAAATAATATCTCTAAAAATCAATAGAATTAATTGAGTCAGATGAAAGAATTCAAAAATTTATCTTAATTATAATAGGAAATATCTTTATAATCATACTATAAATGATTCTTGCAGTTTACTTAATTAGGAAAATGAAAGATAATATCAAACTAATGAAATATTCAATTATTTTTATTCCAAATAAAAAGCTTATTGAAGATAATTCTACTCTTCAATTGATTAAAGCTATTAACTGAAATACTAAAAATATATTTAATTTAATAAATACTATATTAAAATCAAAAGTCATCTGAGTCTTTATATCAACTAATTCTTAAGATCAATAACTTATAAAAATCATATATCAATAAAGAATTGTCAAATAGACAAAAATATAATTTTTTTTCTGTGGCTTAGATTTTAAGATAATTTAAGATGATAATTAATCAATTTAATCAATTCCTCTAAAATAGGAAGCAAAAAAGATGCTCAATTTATTATTAATTTTGTGCTTAATTTAAATACTTTTACCATCTTAAACATGTAAATAATTTTTATATAAAATATAAAGTTGTGATATTATAATTTATTTATTTATCTTTGATGTCTTTTTCTTTAAAAATTAATTCTATTTCAAAATTTAATATCATCAAAATAATTTAAATGTGCTTTGATTATGAAAATATATTATTTGCTAAACGCGTGTGTGTTTAGTAATTAGGTTTATTTTTGTAAAAAGTTATAGTAGACAGTTTTTAACAATTAATTTTGCTGAAATTTATTAATTTGATTAGTAACCAAATTTTTCTATTTACAATAAAAAATTCTTTCGAAATTCTAAATACCTTTTTAAAATTCTTAAAATTCTTTTTTCTGAATAAATAATTAATAATCAAGTTTTCCTGATCTTAACAAATTCATTATTTTTGAGAATTTCTATGACAAATTTTTATATGTAAATTATTATTTTTAATATGTAGAATAAAATAAAATGTTTTAAGTTTTTATTTTAATTTAATAAATAACTTATTTGTATTTATAAATGAAATTATTATTTTCAATCAGAAAAAAGATACCAAATAGACTATTCAAATCAAAACTGTTCAGCTCTTCTCTTTTATATAAAATTAGCTTTATTTAATTTCTAAAGTTCTTTATTATATTAATTGAATCCTTCTAAATTCGTTGCTACTTTAATATATTTGATTCTGATTAGAAAAAATATAGAAAAGGTAAATTAATTATTATACTTATTTATTTATTTATTTATCTAAATATCTATCTATTTACATTTTTTTCTGGTAGGTAAGGAGGAGTTAACCTTTTAGTAAGCATTAAATGCGAATTATTTAATCAAGATATTTTAAATTAATATTCAAAAAAATAAATTAGAAAAACTAATAAATCATAAAATGAACTAAATAATTATCAAAGACTATCTTTTTAAGCTTTCAATTAATGACTAAGCTGTTAAATAGCTTTAAAATAATTTCCAAGCTTCTTATCATTTAATTTTCGATGATGATGAAGAAACTAATGTTGCAACCGCTAATTCTTTTTAGAGTATTAAGTAGCTTGTGCACAATAAAAACTACTCTGTAACATTAAAGAATACAGGCCAAATTGACTTCATTATTGATTTAATTGGAGATAATAAAAATATTCACACCTTGGCTATCGATTCATAGATTCTGAACACTCTTATCCAGACAAAACTCTACTTAATAATATTTCCTCTTTTATAGCAACTTTATATCAAAGGAACAGTTTAAAATGTAAGTAATGATTACAAAATAGAAAAGTTCAACCTAAAAATGATAGTTTTAGAGCAATTCAACCCAGATTACAAGTAGGAATACTCTGCTATTCATGAAATAGTCGAATTTTCTGAAAAAATATAAATTTTAGGAATCAATTTTAAAAAAATCTAATAACTTGGAGTGGGTATTTTAAGAAAGCATGTTGAAGAAATGAACTTATTTTTAAGCACCAAAGGTCAAGTTGATACAAAGTAATTTGGATAAGTTATTTAGATACTAAGTCAGTGCGAAAACATTAAAAAAATTACTTTGAATTATAATTTTTAGGAAAAAACCCTACATCTTCATAAATAATTGCAAATATTAGATAAAGAAATTTGTCTTGATTTACAAATAGATACTTCTACTAACATTAAGCAACTCTCTTCAATACTTAAAGGGAAGAATAACATAAAAGAAATCACTTTTAATGTATCCTAAAAACTTAGCAGTGATAACTTCTAAAATATAAAATTCTTTGATTAGAATGTAGGGCTGTAGAGACTCCATGTATAATCTGCAAATAAATACTTTACTGAGAGCATTTTAGATTAATTAAAAAGTATAAAAAATAAATTAACACACTTCTCAATAAATATCAACTCAAGTAGTTATGTAAAATATTTAATCCAATTCATAGAAAACAACACCACTCTCAAACAGCTAAATTTAACTATTAGTATTTAATAGAAATTCGGCAGATTAAATTAAGATTTTATATAAGCCCTTCAAGGAGTAAAATCATTACAAGTGCTATAAATATAATACTTATCAAACAATTAATTTAATCCAAATATTAACCAATTTTATGAGCTACTCTCTGGTCTAAGTATTAAATAACTCGCTTTGACAGGTGTTCAGCCAGAAAATTTCATCACTGATAACGTGATTTAAAAATTTAGCTAAAATAAATCTCTAGCAATTCTTGACATTAAATTTTAAGATAACTCTAGGGTGACGCCTAAATAAATGGAGTATGTTTATGAAAACATTCAAATGAAAAACAATTCGAATATGAAATTAACTATTTATAATCATATAAATCCATTTAATAGATTTTATATCAATAATCTTATGAATAATTAAATTGACTAATAAATCATTAGAAATGTGGCCTACAATAAATACCTAGCGGAATTCTTGATGTATTCACATGAAGCTATTTTCCTTGACTTATTTTATGATGATTGATCAATAAATTGAAACTTTAAAAAAATAGTTTGAGACTAAATAGGTATGTTTGATATCATTTTCTGAATTAAATCATAAAATAAATCACTTGAAAATTAAAATATTTCTATAAAAATAAATTACTCAAAATAAAAATTAAGTTAAAATATTACTAATCTATAATTTCATTTATAATGTAATATGCTTAAATACAACTTTTTAAACAAATTACTAGTTTTAGTTTAGATATAATTTAAAAAGATTTTAATATAAAATCAAATTTGTTCTAAATTTTATTAAAAATGCTAAGTTATAATAAATTAATTAAAAATAATAAAATGAAATAAGCGTACATATATATCTAATACAATCGGAATAGAAATATATATATTCATTAAAATATTTGATTAAATTTGAAGTTTTAATTTTATATTAAAAAAATAATAAAAATAAATAAATGAATTTTAAAATATAGGTATTTGCAGTAACATATAATTAACTAAATATTATAGTAGAAACATTAAATTAATATATAAAGAATACTCTTAGAAAATAAGTGAACTATCTTGTTTAAATACATTGCATCATTTAATTAATTATTAATCTTAGTTAGACCCTTAAAAATATTATATTAAATACTTTGATAGTAATATTAGATAAATAAGTTCATATTATCTTGAAAGTTTTCAGATTATTCCTATTAATAAGGGCTAGTAATATTATTACTCTGAAAAAATATAATAACTCAAATAAGTAAACAGCTGTTTAATTTTTGATAGTTCACCTTAATTACAAAAGAATGTAGTACATTAAATTAAGTATTATTTAGTGAAGGTTTGCTAAAGGTTCTAAGGCAATTGTTTTAATATTACTTAGATTCTCCTTCTCAAAGTGATCCAACTACATTCAATTATGTAAAAATGAGTATGATCTTGCTAGATATTCTTAATTTATCTAAATAATATCTCTAAAAATCAATA
>JH720228.1:0-22250 GCA_000231845.2 Tetrahymena malaccensis 436
TAAAATATTTATTCTATTTTATCATTTATTTTTTTGATATTTATTTAGAAACAATTTATTTAAATTTAATAAATTACAAAAATATTTAATTAATTAATTATTTTTTGATAAGATTTAATTTGGATAGAGATAATAAATTAAACTGAGATCAAATATAAATTTAGAATATTAATGATAAATAAGAGATATGTAACTATTTATTGACTAAATTTCTACATCTTGGATAAATACTATCTTTTTTCAATTTCTTCTTTTAAGGAAAATATTTATATAAAAATTTAGTATTTGAACCAAAAATAATATTATGATTTAATATAACTTTTAAAAATTAACTATTATGTTGTTAAATTAAATATACAGTACATTTTTTGAATTTTTGCAAAAAAATAAATTTGATTATTTTAAAGGCAATACTATACAAACAAAAATTGAGGATTTTTTAGGGTTATGAGACTTTTGACTTTGTGCTGGATAACCCTATTTCTTTTATATTTAATTTAGCAACATAATTGTTAATTTTTAAAAGTTATATTAAAATCATAATGTTATTTTGGTTCAAATACTAAATTTATTTTAAAATATTTTCCTTAATATTAGAAATTGAAAAAAGATAATATTTGTCCAAGGTGTACAAACAAATTTGGCCAATTTATTAAAAATTTTCTAATTATTTTAGAAAACATCTCCAGTATAAGGACTATAGCATTTGGTTTTGTATATTATTAAAAAATTAATTAAAATAATTTTACTAAAAGACCGTTTTTATACTCTAAGTAAATTTTAAATATTAACTAATGTATATTTTTATAAAAGGAAAGAAGAAAAAAAACTATACACAATTAAAATGATTGATTAAAAGCATAGTTTTTGAGAAGGCTGCAAATGTAAATTTTTCTTTGCTAACCAGCGCCTATAATTTGATGATTATTTATATCAAATAAAGAAGCAATAGCTAATTTTGTATTATGCTAATTATCTACAGATAAAGGGGAAGCCAAAACATAAAATTTTGTAGTATTTTATCAATTAACTTAATAAAATAGCCCAATAATAGTAAAATTAAATGATGATTTATCTTTAAATGAGAAAAATGACTAAAACTTGCCAAAAAATAAAAGGGATCAAGCTAAATTTTCAATAATTTTAGTTTGAATCAATCAATTGAGGTCAATAATTAATTATAATGATTTAATAATTAAAATAATTTAATTTTACTAAAACTTATCAAAAAAAGCTTAATTTGCTAGAAATAAAATAAAAATAATAGAAATTAAAAAAATTCTGAAAAAATACTAATTTGATTTGAAAGATATTTATCTCATTTAAAAAAATATTCAAATTACTTTTAAAATATAAAGACGAGAATATCAAAAATTTAAATTTTATAAAACTAAACTTAAAGATAGTAATTTATAAATTGAATTTAAAAATGCAAATTTGCTTTCTCCTTTCTATGAGAACTAAACTAAACTTAACTTTGTAATGGCCATAAAAGTCATAGTCCCTAAAAAATCTATTCCTACTATAAGCAAGAATGATAAAGTTTTCGGATTGGCATCACTTGCTTCTTCTCCAGTTATGATAGATAGAATTACATAGTAGTAAAAAAGTAATAAACAAACCATTACGATTGTTGATACCTTTTTTCCAATAAACTTGATCTTATGAATGGTTGTTACAAATGTGACTCCAATAACTAAAATAACTGAGCTTGCTATCGATAAAGCTACTTTTTGATCAATTTAGTAACTTTAATCGAAGATAGTTGTCAAGCATAATGAGTGAATTATTCTTAGGTAAAATAAGTTAAATCTTATAGCCCTTGATATTTTAGAATCAAATGTATAAAATATGTTAAAAAAATCGTGAAAAATTATAATTCTTATAAAAAGTGGCATTTTAAGTAGAGACTAAAAGTTTTACTATAGTAAATTTTTTAATTGATTATTTTAAGTATTTTCGTCTTATTTTTGGTCTGATGTTTATTCTTTATTCATGGTATTCATTTGGTTTTCATTTACAGAAAATTCTTAATTTATTTATTCTGGTTTGTTCTAAATTTAAGCTTAGCAATTTGATTATTATTTGTTATTTATTTCTTACTATTCCATGATTTTTTGACTTTATTATTAATTATTTTATAATTAATGACAATCATTTGATGAAATCTGCTTTTAATCTAATTATAAAATGTTTTGTTAGGTAATTATTTACTAAGCTTGAATTGACAAATGGGATTAAGTTAATAAAAGATTTGTAGTTTATGTTGGAGTAGTTAATTTGATTTGTGAAATTACTTGCTTCTAATTGTTTTCTTCTTATAGATTTTGTTAACTCTACTCGCTGTTGAGAGATTCAATTTATTAAATGCCTTTTTATAAATTTATTTTACTTGTCTAGCTTTATTATTTTAAAAAAAGAACATCTTTTTATTCTACCTATTAATCTAAATCTATTAAATTAATATCTTCTGTGTTACTAAGGAAATTAGTTTTTTTATTTTAAGCTTCACTGCTAAACTATTCCTTTTGAATAATACCGACAGTAAGATATGGAGATTCATTGGTTTGCTGTTAAAAATTTAGGTTTTTATACATTTTTTAACTAGAATCTTAATTCTACTATTAAAATCTTTCATTAATTATCTGTTTTTTTCCTTAATATTACAAAATCTTTTATTCGTTATTTTAATTATTTTAATTCTATGAATTTATTTCTAGCTTATTACTATCATTAATTGCATTCATATTATTATTGTTTCTTTCTATGTGTGGGTGGGTATTTTAAATAGATTCTTCAGGATAAACAACAAATTTTTTATCCAAGCGTTACCCATATAAGAATAATCCTATCTGCATAAAAGTAATTAAAACAAGTGTCCAAAAAACAGCATATTTATAGAAATCACCAAAATTTGAAATATTCTTTAACCCTTAAGAACTAAAAGCAGTTTATAAATTCTTATTTTCAATAAGCTAACTTAAATCGTCAATTACTGTTGTAGGATTTGAGTCTTTGCAATAGCAATAATATCCTCCTATATCTGTGTAGTTTATCTTTTAGCATTTCGATGAAGACCACGAGTTTTGCTGCTTTTGAAGACAAGTTAAATTGTTTTAAGATGATTTTACACTAGGGAATTTATATACAAATGTAGAATTTGTATTAATCATAGAGTTCAAAAGAAATCTTCTATTATTATTAATATTTTCATATTATATTGAGGGTAAAATTACAGGATTTTAAGAAATGCTGATATTTGGCTATACTTATTAAAGCTATTAAGTGTAGTTTTAGAATTCAGCTGTTTTTTCATAAGGATTTTATGAGTAAGTGCTATATTAAATACTGTATACTCTAGTAAAATTAGTTTGAGCTTAGATATTTGTGAATACATACTAATTTAGATTCTTTTCAGTGATTTATTAGCAGTCTAATTGTATTAAATTTCCTTGTTACTATATACCTCCTGTATTAGGAAGAGTGATATTAGACATCAATTAGCAAATCAGACTTGCTGTGTTCATTTAATTAGGCAATAAATTATATGAAATAATCTAAGTTGTAGAATTCAAAATTTTAAATGAATCTACTAGACTCTAAAGGACTATATTATTATTACTTAAAAATTTATTACTGGAGTCCTGCATTAATTATTGCTAATTTTTAAGAACTATGTTAATATAATCAAGAATATTTTAATCTTCTTATTAAATATTTAGCGATAATTAAAGCTAGGCTATTATTTTGTTTGAGAACGTGAACAAATATGATTAATTTGGTAGAGATTTTGTCTAATTTATTATTGTTGAGATTAAAGATGTTTTTTTTTGATTAATAGAATTTAAATTATTTATTGAATAATTTTTGGATAATTGTTCACCTAACATACATAAATTCAAAACTTATTATCTTGGTAAATTCATGTTGTTTTATTATTAAAGAGTTTGATCAATAATATTATTTATTTGTTACTCTCCTAAATTAAAAGGGCTAATGCTCATTTGCAAAGTTATGTTGAATGTTGCTAATTTAGAATCAATTACTTGACCCATAACTGTGAGGTTTCCTGAAGGTAAAAACGTTGTAATAAAGTTAAACAAGCTTCGATCAGAAATTTATCTCCTAAGAATGTTATTTGGAACTTATATTTCTTGCAAATAGTCACTATCATTTTAGTAGTAGAAGAATTAGTAAGTAAGAGGATTATTTTGGCTTATGCATCCATTCATTTAAAATGTAAAATTAGTTATTAATGCTATTCCATTTGTTGGGTTTACATTAAATACACAGCTTTTTGGTGGTAAATTGATGTTGAAGTTAATTACTGTCATACTAGGCATTAAATAAGATGGATTGTAAGCAGTGAATCGAACTTATACAATATTATTCTTTTAAGTTACTTGATTGAAGTAATCCCATATTCTAAATTTGACTTGCTAATAATCAAATTATATTATTCCAACTCCTTAGTTGCTATAGAGCAATGATCCAGCATAAGTAAGTATGTCTGAGGAAATGTTAATTCCATAATATAGCGTTACTAAGATATCTTCATTAAGATTCACTTATTGTAATTAAGTTTAATCTTAAAACGAAACTAAAAGAGGTGGGATATCTAGTTCGGCTATTATTGCAATCATAGTAAAGGAGCTAGTCCTTGAATCCTTCGTACCAGTTAAAGTAAATTACAGAGTTTGATAAGGATTAAAAGTTGATGCTGGAATAGAGATGCTCAGAGTATTTTAAGTTAGGCTCACTACATTGTTCAAATAATCATAACATTAAAAATCTCCATTTTATTTGACTAGTTGTGCGCATTTCCAACTTAAGCTCAATCCCTAAGGAGAATTAGGATCCTAGATTTCAAAATCTCGAGCTAGTCCAGTCAAATTCAAAGCTTTTTAATAGTTAAACTAGCCATTTGATCCTCCAATTATTTAAATGAGTAAATTTGATAATGCTGGAGTTATAGATAGATTAGTCTACTATGTTATAGTAGTATTGCTCTCTAAAATGGCAAAAACCTAATGAAAATAAATTAAAATTCTTAAATATAATTGATTTTATCATTAATCAAATTACTTGCAAGTCAAAAACATTGTTAAAAGCTATCTCATATTTCTTGACATCTACTTCGATTTCTTAGTTTATAACTTTGTTATAACTTCTGTTAAGACTAGGTAATGCGTTTGAAGTTACTTAAACATCAATTGGCTCAAAAAGAATGGTAGCACCAAATTAGTCGCAAATTTACAAATAAGTTTAGAAGTAAAATGAGAGATTCATATAGCTATCATGTTTTAACAAATTCTATTAGTTGTAATTAAAAAATTTTAAAAAAAAAATACCTATAAATGGGATCATAAGCACTTTGGATAGTTTATATGACTATTTATTTATATTTGAGATAAAGTGTTGTGAGAGGTAGAGTTCCATTTACATTTATCTTCATTTGGTATTTAAATAATGCTGTAACTGAAGTATCGTGAGGTATTAAATATTTAGGGAATATGAGTATAAGACTATTCTAGTTATTAGCGCTTTATATTATTGTATTTATTTGCTGTTATGTTGATAAATCTGGAGTAGGGGACATTTGCACGCCCCATGAAAAAGAATAGAAACCTCTCTGAGCGTCATTTTATACTGATAAATATTTAAAAACAATATCATTACAAGTGTTTTGTATTTTGTCGTATTAAAAGTTAAGTTAAAGCAATTAATTTCTTATCTAAGAAAAGCTATTCCAATAAAAAATATTTATCATATTGTTATTATTTTAATAATTTAAAACATCTTTTATGAATTCAATGGGATCTGTCTCCATTAAACTAGAATCATTACCTTTAAAATAAATAAATTTAGATTATTTTTTGAATATTGATTATATTTATTACTTAAATTAACAGTAATATTAGTTGAACTAATAGTACAGACAGGAGAAGAACCTAGCTTAATTAAAGTTGGTGCTTGAAAAATTTGACTACAGCTTAAATTATTATTTTGAAGTTAAACTCCAAAATTTATAGTAAGAGTAGGAGAATTGCTTGCCAAATTAGCCTGTAAAACGGCAACACTATCATTGCTGCATTCATAGAAAATGTTTCTATTATCTATTCCATTTTTGCAAACACAAGTCCCATTAGACAACGTCATTGTATCATAGCAATCCAAGCAAATGTTTTAATTACCATATTAGCAAGATCTACAGGTGTTAGCGCAGGATTAGCAATCAGGGGTATACTGGGTACATAGATCACAAGTTAGATTGGATAAATTTTTTTTGTAGTTGTTGGGACACCATTAGTAGCAAATGTCTAAAAAGAACCAATTCTATTAGCATGTTAAGCATGAACTTGGCTAAGAGCATGTTAAACAAGAAGGATTGCATAGAATACATTTTTATTATGAAGAATCATAGTAAGAACCATCCTAACATTTATTGCAGCTTGTATTATCACTGCATAATATGCAATATTGAATACAATTTGAGCAAGTCTATTAAAAAGTACTAACATCAATTATTTTACCATAAGTACCTGCAGGACAAGTAAGCTAGCAATAATTTTAGCCGTTATAGACAGAAGGAGTAGAAATAGAATTATTGCATAGTGTACAAACGTTATAGGAAGAACAAGATTAACAATATAAAATGCACTTTTTATTTTTAAATAAATAATTTTAAATTTATAAAATAAATTGAGTTAATACTAATTCAATTTAAATAATTGTTAGATATTTTATCTAATAAACTAAATTAATAGTTTTCCTTCTATAATTATAAATGAAATAATCAAATTTAACCTCAAATTTAAATAATTTTTTTTTGAATTAGAAATCATCAGAAAGGAATTAAATCATCAAGAGATTAATTAAAAATTAATTAACGTCAGATTTTAGATGGAAAAATATTGAAAATGATAGGAATATATTTGAGTATAAATGATTTATATTTTGAAAAATATTTTTAAAATAGTGATAATTCTCTACCCTGAGCTATACTTCGACAAATAAATTAGTTATTTTAGCAGATTAATTGTTCATCATAATTAGAATGTTAGCTGAATTTGCAGGGCTAGTCATACCAGTCGCTGTAGAAAAAAAACATGTTAAGAAACCAGAATTATTTATTTAGGAGCAGTTCTATGAATCTAGCTAATAAAAAAAGGAATTGACTGTGATAGTGATCGGATAAGATGATAAGTCGCCTTAACTGACAATTGTTACTCCAAAAAACAGAGAAGAAAAACTCTATCTATATATTTGCAGGATAAAGTAAATTGAAATATTGTGGTTTGAAAATATATATTTTTTAATACCCTAAGTTATTTGTTATCTAAATTTAATCATTAGAAGTGTATGCGTAATTGTAATTTTATGTTGTTCCAATTTAAACATCTGACTCGAATCCACTACTAAGTAATTGCTGCTAAGAAAAGTACTAATTTGTTTTGATCATATCATAGGTCTAACATTTAACTAGAGATATTATGCCTAAAAAAGCTTTAATAAAAAGAGTGTTTACAAAAATTCAAGATTAATTTATTAATTAATTTACTTATAAAAAACAAGGTTTTTAATTTCTTTTTTTATGATTTTTTCCACATCTCAAAATCAACTAATTAAAATTAACACATTATTATTTATTTATTTCCCTTCAAAAGATCTTTGTTATATTTAAAGGGAACATTTACATCAGTTAGATTAAATTTGACAATTTTTATTTCGTATTTAAATTATGTCATTTCTATAAAAGGTATATAGCAAAAATACTTAGAAATAAAATCAATATATGATTAGTCTTATTACATAGTCCTTATTTAATTAATATATAAAATTCTTGTTTTGTTCATACAAGATTCTTTTTTAAACTAAAAATGTGTTTAATTATTTATCATAAAAAAGAAAGAGCAGATATAAAAATAAATTTATTTTAAAAAGGAAAAAACTTAAAAATTAAAATATAAACATTAATTTAATTGTTCAATTTTAGGACAAGAATATTATTTTAAATGTTATAAATATATAAATAACATTAAGGATTAATCTTTTTTAATTACTAACCCCTTCAATGAATAAAAAAGCAATGTAAATAAGTGCACTTAAAGCATATTAAATTTACTTTGAATAATCCAAATACAATTTTTACCATAGAATTAAAAATAAAAGCACTTTATGGATATCTTTTTATATAGTCTATATCTAATTAATAAATAAAATTCTTATTTTGTTCATACAAAATTATTTCTTAAACTAAAAATGTGTCGAATCATTTATCATAAAAACGAAAGAGCAGAGAAAAAAATTATTTTAAAAAGGAAAAAACTTAAAAATGAAAACATAAACATAAACATTAATTTAATTGTTAAATTTTAGGACAAGAATATTATTTTATATTTTTTAATATATTTAAATAACCATAATGATTAATTTTTTAATTCTTTCAATGAGTAAAAAATACACTTAAAGCATATTAAATTTACTTTCAACATTCCAAATACAACTTTTACCATAAAATTATAAATAAAAGCATTTTATGTATAAAATTTATTTATTTCATTGATGTTTAAAAGATGTACTATACAAGTTAGTTTTATTCATAATAGTTAATTTTTCAAATCTTTTTTTAGCTATTTGGTTATTTATTGTATATATCAACAAGTAGGTGATTTCCTTTATTTTTTTGCACAGAAAATCAATCATGCATCAAAAGATTAACTAAATTTTAATGCAATAAAAAAAAACAGAGTGTAACAATTTAAATTTCAAATAAAGAATGTATTTGTTCAATAAAAAGTAATTCTTAGAATATATTTATAAAAGTGTATTAATAGAAATATTAAAAATATGGAATAAGTCAATAACAATCCTATCAAAATTAAATTATAAAAATATGAATAATAAATCCTAGCTATAAAAAATTAAAATTGTATTTAAAGAACACATTTCAAATAGCCATTTCAAGTTTTGAAATTCCAAAGTAGCTCCTTTACAATTAAAATAAGGTCAAAGTTAATTATATAATTTAGTTAATCAAATATCAAAAAAATTTTTTTCTTAAGTTATTTTTTAATTGAAATAATTACTTTTTTTTCTTATTTATTGATTCTTTATTTTTCTTAATTAGTAAATAACTAATTTCCTTTGCAAAAATAAGGATTTGAAATAATTTATTATTTAAATTTAATATTTGGGTTTTTAAAATATAATTTGATAAATAAATCCAAAAAGAAATATATAATGTGTGTGATAATATTTTTGAGAAAGAAAACAATCCCTTTATAATAATAATATATTTAAAATAGAGATACATAAAATTGTATATACCTTTAATAATGGGCTACTAAGGTAGTAACCGTGGTACATCCATTTTGTTTTTAATTCTTTCATATATATTAAATTAGAATTTTATTGATATTGTGATATATCCTTATATATAATCTAATTTAATAGTTAATATTTGTGCTTATGAAATATCTATATTTTGATTTATTTATACCAGGATATTTTAAATGATACTTCGTTCTTTTAAGCCTCTGGTAATGAAGCTAATTTATATAAAATTTAAAGGCATAATTATGAGAAAAAGATTTAAAAATAAAGTTTTAAAATTTATTTTCTTTTGATTCAATAAAATATATTAACAGTGCATTATCCATGTTTAATTTAAGCAAAAAGTAGATCAAATGATAAATATTTATTGATTATGTTGATAATTTACTTACTGCTCTTTGATTTATAAAATATATTAATAACAAGGAAACTATTATCAGTTAAATTCTAAATGTTTACTTTAAAAATTTTCTAAAACTCTTCAAAAAAAAGATATTAAATTCATATTATCTTAAAAAATTTATTTTTTCTACTTTTTTATCAATACTTTTTAACATCTTATTTTAAATTAAAATGCATAAAACTTAAAAATAGCTAAATTTTGTTAATAAATTTTTAAAATAGAGTAAATTATTGAATATTGAATTTTTATTTTAATTGATATAACAAACAAATAATATAATTAGAAGTACATATTTAATCTAATTAATCCTATATCCGAAATAATAAATTTCTCTGAAATTTTTCATACTATAATTTGTTTGATCACTAATCTTTTCAATTTATAAATAGAATTCAATAATTTCTACTGCAATAGCTTACTGATATAGTTACTCCTTTTAAAATATTCAATTAAATTTAATTTATATAAAAAGAGTATAAAAAAAATAATAAATTAAAATTCAAAATTATTTAAACATATAAAAAATTATTTAAATTAAAATAATTCTTAGTTTATTTGTTTTTAGAAAAATTTAACATTAAAAAAATTACTCAATGTCTAAATACAATTTTTTAAGAAATGTGAACTTATTAAAAGCAGGGCATAAATCTTATGCACATGAATCACCTATTTAATTTTAGCTATTTAATATTTAATAAAAATGCTTTTATTTAACGAATAAAGAGAAAAAGAAATATAAAATTGAAAAGATTTTAAAATTACATAAAAATAATGAATAAATAAAAAGACAAATAAAATCTATTAAAAAATAAATATAAAAAAATTTTTAATTATTTTCTATTTTTTGACTTAAAAAATAAATAGAAAAAAAATAAAATATTTTTACTAAATTTTAATTTCCAATTCTTAGAGACTAGAACATTTTGATAAAGACAAAACTAGGTCTAATGCACCATTCGCACTAATTAAATTCATACTTTTAAATATTTTAATATAAGAAATAAGATTTAAATGAATTTATTAATAAAAAAGAAAATAAAATTTTTAAGACTAATTAAGAAAGTAAAAGAAAATATTTATTATAATTTTAAGATTAAAGAATAAAAGTAAAAAAATAAGTAATAATTTTTAACCCAAAATCAAAATGCAAAGATATGAAATTAGAACATTTGGCAAAAACAGAACCTAGTTCTGAAAGACCGACATCATCTATTTCGTTTTCTCTATTAATATTTAAAGATATAAATAAATTAGTTAATAAAATGTTTAAAACATGTCTTATTTTGCTAATTTATTACTTTAATTAAATTATTAAAAATAATATTATATTCAATTTATTTCTTAGTTTTTAAAAAAATTAAGAAAATACTTAAATGAAAATTAAAAATATTTATTTACCCAACATAAATTTACAATTTTTTAAGATAGGAACACTTTGATAAATATTAAGCTAAACTCAATAAATTTTAATTACCAATCTAGCAAGAGCTTTTTTATTTATTTTATAATCAAAAAATTAAAGCTATTTGGCAAATTATTAAATTATTAACTAATAAAATAGTTTACTAAAGTTAAATTTAAAAATTTTAGAGACTTGTATAATTTATTAAGTTAGAACTGATAGCTAATTTATCTTAATCTCCAATTTTATTATTACTTTTGATATTTTAGAATTAATTAGTTAAATCAAATGAATAATCAATTAAAACAAGATGAAAAAAAAAATTAATATTTTAAATAAAAAACTAATAAACAAATCATTTGTTTAAAAAAAAATTTGAAAAGCAGTGGGTGAAATTTTATAAGAATATACAGTATTTACTTTTAAACTTTTCAAATTAGTTAATTTTATTTTTTTATTTGTTTTTTGTACACATTAAATAAATATTATGTGATTAAGTACTTTTAAAAAGTAAATAATGATTTTTGAGTAATTTGTAAATGAAACACATTATTTACATCGAATTCAATTATAAGCTTGAATAAAACTAAGCCTAAAAGATTTATAAAAATTAACAATTAATTTTACTTGAAAATAAGAGATAAAATTGAGAGCTAAGTATATTTTCCTATGCTATTTGTTAATTCTAGTAAATCTTAAGCACCAATGTTGTTTTATCTTTTTATTTTTAACATTATTTAATTATTATTATTAATAAGTATTAATTTTGAAAATTTGAATCAATAACTAAATCAATTAAAAATAAAATAAAAATTATTAAACTTTACGAAAAACTAATTGTTAATTCAGATAGATTAGAAATAGCTCTTAAAGCCTTACATAAATCTTAAAGACCTTGACCATTAATATTATTTTTACTTTTTATTATTCAAAATAATTGATGTAATATTATAGAAAAAATTAAAATTAAAGTAAGATTAAAACTAAAATTGCCAACTCTTATTTTATTTCTAGTTTTAAAATAAATAACTATCCAAATAATGTAAAAAAGATTTTTACTCAATTATAAGATAAAGGCTAGAGAGATTAACGCATTTTGCCAAACCAGAACCAAATTTTGATAATCCTGAATCACTAAATTAATTATCACTTTAAGATTTTAATTTAAATGAGTAAATACTTAGGAAAACAGATATAAAAATATATTTTTAATGAAAAAAATTTCTAAAAATAGATAACTTTTTTATTTAAATTTAAGAGTTAGTATAAAATATATAAAAAACACCAAAAAAAGTAAATCTAAAAAACAAAATAATTTTATTTTATCATTATTTAAAATAAATGAATTTTTTAATAAAATATATAAAATATTTTACCTAACACAAAGCTCTAACATAGAGAGATTACTATATTTGGATAAATCAGAGCCTAGATTAGATAAACCTTAATCACCAATAAAATTATTCCTATATTATTTTTTAATTTACTTAATACTATAAAACTAAAAAAACTAAATACCAAAATATATTGTGTAAATTTAAATTAAAATGGATTAAAAACAAAGATGAGTATAAAAAGACTAAATTAAAAAAATTAACAAATTAATTAACTTTTTTTATTTTATTCGAGATAAGTCAATATTAAATAAATGTATAATTTACATTAAATTAAGCGCAAAAGTTGAAATATTAGTGCAATTTATTAGAGCACAACTTAAATCTGAAATACCTTCATCACTAATTATGTTGTTACTTTTTATATTTTTAATATAATTAAGCTGATAACGATTAAAAAGAGTAAGAATACAAAATATTAAATTATGATTTTTAAATTAATTATTTTTTGATTTATTAATAGAAGGTATAGATACATGCCCTATATGTCAGAGTAGAATTGACATTAGATTTAGATTAAATTATAAATTATTAAAAAATTATTTTTTACTTTAGAATTAGAATTAGTTTTTAGAGATTAATGCACTTAGCTAAACCAGAGCTTAGTTATTATATCCTTTAATTGCAAACTTAATTAAAGCTTTTGAAATTTTTTAATAAACACAATTTATGCTAAGATAAAATAATAAAGAAATATAAAAGGTAAGATGAAATAAATAGATAAAAATCTAAAATAAACAAATTCTTATTTAAATATTTGGTGTTTATTGATTAATTGAGTAAATAAATACTTAAAATTATAATAAATAATATATTTATACCTAATGGTTAGAGTCAAGTCTGTGAGATTAACCATGTTAGAAATACAAATAGTTAAATCTGAAAAACCTTAAACACCAATATCTTGCTATCTTTTATAATTTTTATACATTTAATTATATTGAATTATAGAAAACAAAATAAGTTTTCTTAATTTGAAATATCTTTTTAAATCTAAAATACATTTTAATCAAAAAGATAATTAAAAATAATTTACACAAGATAAAGTGTCAGATCTTAGATTTTAGTCTATTAGCTTAAAAAAGAAGCTACTTATGATGCACCTGAATCACCAATAATATATCTACTTTCACTTATTAGTTAAATTATATTCATGTATGCACGTAAATAAATAAATAAATAAAATATTGAACAATTTAATTAATTCGGAAAAAATAAAAATGACTTAAAATTATTTATTAAGGGGTTTGTTTAATATAAATGATATTAAATGTAAGTTAAATTATAAAAACTTTTTAATAGGATTTATTAATTTAAAAATTAAAAAACTAAATTAAGAAATATTAAGTAAATTTTACCTAAAATCAATTATAAGTTTATAGTGAGATAAATCCTAGGGGTTGAAAAGCTTTATTTACAATAAAAATAAATATTGAGTATTAATATAGAAATAATGTGCTACATCGCTAAGTTTTGTAAACAATTGACTCTTCTAAAGCATTGCCATTTTTATAGAAAAAAAACTCTTATTATTTTTTTATTTAAAAAAATTTTGTTTGAAACGTGAACTATATTCTTTTATTTTAATATTTTTTTCTTATTGCTAATTAATTTCAAAGAAATCTATATAGATTCAATGTTGAAAAAATAACTACTGTTGCTAATTAAAGTATTTTTATCAGCCCATAGACTACATTAAAAATATTTACTTTTATTTATTTACTCATCTCAGTTTCATAGATCAAAGTTAAAAAGGCTTATTCAACATATAGCTAGCTTGAGATTTCTTATGTAGCAAATTCCAAATTTAAAAATAGGTATTGATATTTTAAGAATAGTCTAAATTATTATTTCAATGCAATATTTTAATTTGATGGATTAAGATATAATAGGAAAAATGAGGTCTGAAGACCAATAAATATAATTTGTTTTTATATTAATTTTTTCATTATATTCTATTTATTAATTAAAAAATTGTAAAATAAATATTTGATAATAATATTTAAAATATTATTATTTTTTAAATTAATCTATAATATAGCAATTCTAGGAATTAAATTCTTGTGTTTCCACTTTCACAAGAATTTAAAAGCTGGAAGTGCAATACTAATTTTAAATTTAAATATTTTAATTTTGAATGCCTTTCAAAATAAATATTTTTCATATCAAAATGACTAGAATTTTAAAAAGTATTTCACTAAATAATCAAAAGAGTTTTTTAACATAAGAATTTTTTAAAAATCAAGAAATAGTTAAAATACCAAAATAATAATTTGAATTTTACTAAAAAATGTATTCCAAACAAATTAAAGTTTTTTAAGAATTAGAGAAACTGAATGTAGCAAACGTAAGAAAGATGAAACAAAAAGAGCAAAAATTCTTGAACAATTCAATCTATACTGAAAAATATAATTTGAAAATTAAGCGCCTCTTTTTGATGCTAGAAATATTTGTTGATTTAATGTTTTTTTATATATTAAATAATATTTATCTATGTTTGTTTTTTTAAGAACGTATGATATAAAAAATATTAAATATTAAATTTGTTTAATTTTTAAAAATTTTCCTTAGAATTATTTATTCTTTAGTTATCATTTATGCATTATCATCAATTTATTTTAATGACTACTAATCTTTTAGCTTTAAGATATTTTCTCTTTACTTTCAATTGCTCTGATTAATTGAGTAAATAGAATCTATATTTGAGTAATTTCAAATAAAATTATTAAAGAGAGATATTTAAAATGTTTTTTAAAAATAAATTAAAAATAATTAGAATTATTTCAATTAAATAAAAAATTAATATTTTTTTTATAATGAATTTATTCATAATTCAAATGAGATAGACTGTTTTTACTTGAGACTAAGTGTCAAACTCCAGAGATTAGTGCACTTTGCTAAATTAAAATCTAAGCTTAGTGCCCCATTTTCACAAATTTAATTTTCACTTTTAAAATATAAAGAATTTAAAATTAATAAGTTAATTAAAATGAAAAGTGGAAAAAAAATATTAAATACTTGAAATTAGTAAGTAAGTAAATAAATAAATAAAGCATACTAAAATAATCAAAAATAATAAAATCAAAAGTTAAATAAATCTATTAAAAGTTTTTTTCATTCATTTTTATAAATATTTAAAAACATAAACTGTGATTACCGTAAATTAAGTATTAAATTTTAGAGATTTGTGCAGCTTGCTAATGCAGAGCCAAAACTTGAAGCATCTTAATCACAAATGGAATTCCATCTTTTTATAATTCAAAAAAAAAAAAAGTAATTAGCTATTTAGTTAGTAGTTTTTCATATAAAAATAAAAATCATGAAATAAATAATTAATTAAAAATAAAAATTGAGTTTAATTAAAAATAGAAAATAGCAATCAAAAAGTAAAAAAAGTAAGTAAATCAAATAAAAAGCTAATAAATAAAAAAAATTTTATTGGTTTTGATTTGTTTTAAAATAAAAAATAATTATTTCAAAAGAAAGAAATATTTTTACTATAGGTTAAGGTTCATATTTGAGAGATTAGTGCAGTTTGCTAAACCAGAACATAAGCTTGTTGCACCATTTGTACCAATTTTATTATAACTTTTTAAATATTGTACAAATTTTAAATAATAAGTTTGAAGGAAAAAAGAAGTGAATATATAAAAGAATAAGAAACTAAACTATAAATAATGGAAGTAAAAATGAGAGTTAAAAATTAAAAAACAAATAAAAATCAAACAATAAAAAATAAAGATTTTTTTTATCCCCATTTATTTTTATTCTCAAAATTATTAGAATTCTTAGGAAGGAAAATATTTTTACTAGAGATCAAGTATCAAATTTGAGAGAGCAGTGCAGTTAGCTAAACCAGAACCTAAACATGAGGCACCCTTTGCTCCAATTTAATTAGCACTATTTAAGTATAAAAAAAATAATTTAGGTTTTATACTTAGTTAAAAGGAGAAATGAAGAAAATTCATGAAATAAAAAAAAATTAATGTAGTATTAAAGCAAAAACTGAAAATTAAAAAATAACTTGTACTATGAAGTAAATAAATCAAATATATATAATGTTGGTAAGTAAAATAAATAACTAACAAATATAAGATATTATTTGTTTAAATTCACTTTTATATTATAGATATAAAAATCAAAAACAAACTAAACTAACTGTATTTACATTAAATTAAGTGTTAAATTTGAGAGTTTAGTGAAGTTTACTAAAGCTGTAGCTAAGCTTTATGTGCCTCCATCAGCTATTTTATTCCATCTTTTTATATATTAAAAAAATCACAACTAAATTATTTGATGAAAAAATTTGAAATTATAAGAAATTAAATGTTAAACTAAGCAGAAATTGTAAATTATTAAATTAACATGATTTTGTTAATAATAATGATAATAATAATCAAATAGCAAAAAAATAAAAAATTTTGTTTGCTTCATATATTTTTATATTATTTAATATTGCAGTTAAAAAAAATAAATTTGTTTACCCTAAATCAAGTTTTAAATTCAAGAGATTAGTGCATTTTGCTAAACCAGAACATAAACCTAATGAACCTTAATCACCAATTTTATTTTTACTTTTCAGAAAAAGTAATTAGCGAGTTAGAAGAAAAATAAATTAAATTATGAAATAATAAGAAATTAATTAATAAATTACGAAGTATTCAAAATTAAAAATTACTTATATTAAAAAAATATAATTAGAAGCAAAAAGCAAATAAAGAAAATAAAAAGCTGATAGTAAAATAATATTTTTGTTTTAAATTAGTTTTTAATTTAAAAAATTTCACAATTCAAAGCGAATAAGCTATTTTACAAGAGGTTAAGAGTCAAATTTATAATATTTGAGCATTTTGATATTCCAAAACCTAAGCCTGATGCACTATTTTCACCAATTTCATTTTTACTTTTAAAATTTTGAAAAAAATATGATGAGTTTGTTTGTAATTTATTTAGAAGGAAAAACTAAGCTAATATATTAAATAATAAGGAATAAAAAATGAAAGCTGAAATTAAAAATTTAAAATAAATTAAATTAAAAAAAACTTTATGAGATAAAAAAAGAATTTAAATAATAATTTAAAGGAAATAAGCTGTTTTTACTCTAGAATAAGTTTTAAACTTAATAGATTAGTACATTTTGCTATAGCAGATCCTAAGCTTAATGAACCACTTTCTCCTATTTAATTATCACTTTTAAAATATAATATAGAAAAACAAATTTAATTTTAGAAGAAAAAAAAACTATAGAAATGGAATTATATAAATGATGAAAGAAGATTTTGGAAATTAAAAATAGATTATATGAGCATAAATAAATATTTTAATAATTAATAATGAACATAAAAGTGAATATTTGTTAAAAAATAAATATTATATTAAAAATTAAAGATTTTATAATGAAGATTAATAATAATAATAATAAATTTAATTTACCTGAAGTATAAATTAAGATCAGAATGAGATTAAAGCGAGGAGTTTAAAAACTATTTTAATTATAGAAACCAAGTTAAAGAGTAAGTAATTAAAAAATAATTAATCACCTCTTCCAATTAGTTGTTTTTACTATTATTTTATATCATTTATTTTTAATTGTAATTAATTAGTAAAATTATTTGAAAATTTACATAATTAAAAAAATATTTAACAAAAAAAACAGTGGGAATGTGATCTCAATATATATAAAATTTTATTATTAATTTAACTAGATAAATAGTTCTAATTTTACCTATTTTATATAAGTAAAAACCCAAAACACCCAGTCCCTATGCTCTTCTCAGATATTGTAATTAAGGAGCACTAACAAAAATTTAAAAACAATTTAATAACAAAATGAGAATTTCTCCTTTGTAGAGGATTTTTTTTCTTTGATTCATTTGATTTTTTTAAATTTCATTCAATTAAAAAACAACTTTTAAAGAAAATTAATATTAAAATAATGCTTATTTTTGTTTTAAAAACAATATTAAATTTACTAAATAAAATATCAAATATGTAAAACTAAATTATTTTGAGTATATAATTTTATATTATTTAAATTTTCCTAATTATTTTATATGTTATTACATGCTTTTAAGTTCTAATCTTAACAATCATCTTGATTAATATTTGCCAGATTTTATTCTTAATCTTTATTTTATTACTATTACTATTATTAATTTTATTGCTATTTATTAATGCACTTTAATAACATAAAATCAGTTGAATATTAAAAAATTGAATTTAATGTCAATAAAGCGTTATAGTAGCAAAATATTATTAAAAATATCAAGTCTAGTTTAGGGAAATAAGCATGAAGACTATAAGATATGAGAGGAAATTCCATTACGCCTAATAAATTATTTCTTTCCAGTCCATTTTATTTTGCTTTATCGCCAAAAAAGTTAACATAGCATGGCTAAGGTTTCATTAGCTCATCCAAATCGAATTTCCTATTTATACACAACCAACTTGCTAACTTTATCTGACTAGTTGTGTAATTATCAGTGCAATAATCTAAATAAAATAAATAATTAATTAATTAATTTATTAAACTAACTAAGTCACCTTAATGTTGTGATGTAATGAGAAATCTATTTGTTGAAGTACTGCAGCTAAAATTAATTAAAACATATTCTTATTATTATTATTTTTAATAATTAAAACTTAAATAGCTTACATGATAACAGAAGAAACATTTTTATATGAATAAAATTTAAATGGACTTACAAAGCTGCTTATATTTCCTTCGTTTTGATTAGATGCGCATGCCATTCCTAAATAATTTTGATTTTCAAATTCGAAATTCAAATACAATATCGAATACTTTTCATTACCATTAAACAAAAGGTTAAACTAACCTTCTATTTAGCAGTTTTAAGCTTACTAAAATTCTAAAGATGCTGTAGCATTGAATACCCCAAAATAAATTCCATAAAATATACCAGCAAAGACTACAGCTAAGATACGATTGTGCTGATTTAATCTGATTTTTAGCTAATCATATCTGTATCTCCAAAAATAAAAATATTGAACGAGTACAAAAAAGAAGTAAGCAGGACAGCAATAAACTAAATAGATAGCTAGATAGTTAGAGTATTGCATTAGATATGTAATAACTATTGAAACAATCAGTGTTTAGACTTATGTTAGCAAGAAATGTTTCAGCATTTTTGACATAGTTTTCCTTATTATCTCTTTTATATTAATAAGTAAATTAATTATTATAATATTAAAAATGCAATCATTCTTTTAAAGTTAATTAAATGCAATAATTATAAAATATTATGACTCCCTTCATTTGATTTTAGTTTCGAAGTGAAATATTTTCTATGGTTAAGCTTAATTAATTAATGTGCTAAATAGCTACTTTCGAAGTAAAAAAAAATTGTAATTTAAGTCAAATTTAATCATTCGTATTTATTTGAATAGTTTCGAAGCGAAAAAAATAATTACAAATAAAAGCAAATTTAATCAATCTTATTAAAAGAATTTTTAGATGGGAAAAAATAAAATATATCATAATTAATTAAAAATATTCATAAATTTAAAAATTTAATAGAAGCGAAATTCAGACTGACACTAAATTAATCTATATTGCTTTAATTCATGAAATTAGATAATTTAAATACAAAATAAAGCAAAATATTTCTTATGGTAATAGTCAGTTTTAAAAAAGCATTACAGTTATTACATATACAAAGATAATTCATTTAATTAAGCTTGTATAGATTTTTATTATTTTTTAGATTTAAGAAGCTACTTATTGGTTATAAATTATAACTTATTTATTTATTCATTCTAATTATCAAATATGCAATAAATAAATCAACTTAAATATTTTTTTCAAAAATTGTTTTAAATTATAAAATTTTTCTACTTAAGTAACAGATTTGAATATTATAATTATATGTTAGCTATTCTCATAGATTTATTGATTATTTCAAAACTTTTAGTATTTAAGAAGTATAATAAATACATGAAAGAATCATTCATAAAATTTATTTACTTTTTTTCTGTCTTGAGTTTTTTTGCATAATATCTAAAAACAATTAATTAATTTCTAATTTTTTAAAAACAAATTCATAATTTTTGAATTATTATTTTAATTAGTCTTAACATTGAGATTCATTTATTGATGCATTTTTTCAATTATTTTATTTAAATTGTATGATTTTTGTGCAGCTAAATAAATTTAAAGCCATGTAATTTTTACCAAAAATGTTATTATTTCATAAAACCTTATTATTTTTATTCCTTAAATTTATATTCATAGTGAAGTTATCAAAGTTTAAGTAAATTTATTTTATAATTACTTTTAAATAATTTATTTATTTTCTTAATTAATTAAATAAACAACTTTAAAATACATATATTCATAATTTAGGATTAATCTTTTAGAGATGACAGCTGGAAAATTTTTATACATGAAGAATCGATCAAATAGATAAACTGTGCTTAAAACGTCTGTCTACGGCTAAGTTTATGCTGAATTTAGCCAAAATAAAAAATTAAGGATTACTCCTGAAAACTTAGCAAAAAGTTTGATTTTGTTAAAAAATAAATTAGAAAAAAATTCTTGGATGCAGTTAAAATTAGATTAAATAAACAAATAAACTCAGGTGATTTAAGAATTTAATTGAGATTTCGTGCATTTTGATTGAGTTCAATTTTAACTAAAATAAAACAAGAATAGATTATTTATTGTTTCAAAGGTATAAAAAATCTAAAAAATATAGAAGAATATTGTTGTAAGAGATTTATTCATATTTTGAAATTTGACTTAGGGTCAATTTTGATAAATTTTATTAAATCATTAAGTTTTAAATAACTTAAAATATTTCCAAAATCTATTAAGATAAAAAAATTTGGAATAAGTTTTTGTTTTAATAATAGACAGTAGACTGATTTTTTTCAATATTTTTATACTAATATTTCAATTTTTATTCACTTAGTACCAATTATACATATATAAAAAAAGATACATTCTTACACGATAATCAAGAAATATAAAGTCTTAAAATTTATCTTTAATAAGATGATGGATTAACTACAAATAAACTACAATTTTTTTAAAGAGAGAGAGTTCATATTTCTCTATATATCACCTGAAGAATCTATTATATCCTATCCAAATTTATTTTTATTAAAAGATAAATAATTAATTAACAATTTTTATAATTAATTAAATTTCGATAAAATTTTTTCTACCTAAACAAAAACAAAATAAATGATATAATAGAATAAATATTTTTATAAGCTAGAAGATGTAAGTATTTATTTTGTAATTAATTACTCTTTAATTTTATTTTTACCATTAAAAAAGTTTTTAAGTTCTTCTCATTAAACTCAAACTTATCTCTATATTTATCTCTGGTAAATTTAATATATAAAAATTATTCTTATTTATTTTATCATCATTATCAATTTAAATTTTTTTTCAAGAAATATTCTCATAAATATTATTATTTATTTATTCAAATTTATATTTATGTTTTTTATCTGATTCTTTATTTTCAAACCTTACTTAAATTATTTAATAGTTTATTCTTAGTTCATATTTTTTATTCATTTTTCCTTCATACTAACTAATATTTTCTTCAATATTTAAAAAGTAGAAATTAAATTGGTGCAAAAGGTGCCTCAGGCTTAGGCTCTGCATTAGCAAAATGCACTAATCTCTCAAATTTGACACTCAATCTCAAGTAAAAACAGCTTATTTCTTTTAGATTGTATTAAT
>JH720230.1:9700-19863 GCA_000231845.2 Tetrahymena malaccensis 436
TAGTTTTTATAATTCTAATTATATCAGTTTTAATGATTCTGGACTTTTTCTTAATGAAGATATTTGCAATTTTTTTATTAACTAAATTTAAATACATTGTGACAAATTAAATTTGTGCTATTTTCTATATTCGCTCAATTTATATCCTTATAAAGCATTCTGATTAATTTAATTTGCACCATTTCTATATTAGCTCAATTTATATCCTTATAAAACAATCTGACAAATTAAATTTGCACTATTTTCTATATTCCCTTTTTATAAATAACTTTATTTTATTAAATGTATAAGCTTATTTAACTCTTTATATTCTTTCGATATCTCTTTATTAATTGTATAAAATTTAATTGTTTATATTAATTATTTAAAAATTATTTTTTTTATTATGAAATTTTAAATAAATTATTTTATTTTTTAAAGATACATTTTGAATAATATTTTGTAGTATTTAAAATATTTCATTTATTTAAAAAAAAGTTTAGTAATGTTTTTAAAATACTTATATTAGTTAAAAAAATAAATAATAAATTCAAAATATTTTAAAAGATGGATTAACATGTTTTTTATATTAAATATTTATCATATATATTAGCCTATTTCGAATTTCAATATATTACAGGAATATAAAATATTTATTTATTTTTAACAGTCAATTAAAATTTTAATAAAATATATTTTTTTTTATTAATTAATCTTAGATATTATTTGCTTAAAATAAAAATATAAATTACTATAAAAACATATTTAATAACTCATTTTCGATTAATAAAAATTACAAAAAGTATTCACTACAATTTTTAACTAAATTGAGTGGCCAAGAAATTGCAAGCTTAGAAAAAGTCGAAACGCAATAATAAAATTTAAACCAGCTACAATCAAATGAATAAAATTATTTAAATTAAGTTAATGAGCATTGTAGTCAAATAGATATTACTTAATATTTAAGAAGAATAAGATCTATTTACAAACCCAGATATACCAATTGATAATCAAAATAGATAGCCAAGTTTAGTAAGATTAACTGTTAAATTTAAACGAAAGCAGCTCCAATCAAATATCACCTCAAAAGCTTTTTCCCAATTTCGCAAAGTAAAAAAATAGCTACAAATGAAATAATCTAAGTTGATCAAAATTTAAATCTAGAAAGTATCACATAATGTTAGATATAATAATAGCCAACTTAATTAAAACTTTTATTCTTAAAATACAGCTATATAAGCTCAAGAAATCTAAAAACAAAAACCAGATTAAAGTTAACAAGAATAATTACTAAATTAAAATCAATAAAGAATTGTAGATGATAAGTATATTCAAAAAATTGCAGTAATTTTTAGAATATTGATAAAAGATGTTCAATTTATTATTTTCTCAAAACAACAAAGATTAATAAAGTCTTTCTTAAATTATAAAATAAATTGATTTAATATTAAATTTAAATAAAAAAATAAATAAAATTATTTGTTAATAAAAAATAAAAACTAAGATAAATTGTTTGATATTTGCTATATATATGTTGAAAAAAATTTTTTTTTTTTATTGTTTGTATTGTTTTGCATACACTGTTTGCTTATTTATTTTAATTGCCTTTTTTTATATTTTTTGAAGAAAATAAAATCTTTAGATAAAAAGCTGCTTATATTTGAATTAAAATTTTATATAAATTTATGCAATAAAAAAAACAAAAATTTAACTTCAACACTATTTATTTAAAAATTATCAAACATTTTGACAAACCAAATACAATAGCTTAGAATAAGTAATATTTGTAAATATTTGATAAAAATCAAATAAGGAGTAAATCTGATAAAAATAAAGACATATTTAATAATTATTAGTATGATTAATTTTTAATCAAATAAGAAATCATATGAATATATTGATCCTCTAAAAATAAATCTTAAATATTTTGTTCAGCATCTTTATTTATTCTAGTATAACACCTTTTATTATCCAAAATGCTTGGTAATTCTATGGCATCTAATTATAAATTTAAAATTCCATCATCTTCATTATTCATTTGATTGTTAACTATGTTCTTACATTTCTCTTTATAATTTAAATTTGATTGAAATTCTATTTATAAATTTCTCAAATAAATATATTTCGTACCTGATTTTAAATCTAGTAATAAATAATTTGATTTTATAATTGGTAGTAGTATTAATGATCTCATTGGATGATATCTACAGTAATATTAGCAATAATCACATCCTCGATAATGACAAATTTTAATAGATAAATGCAAGTAATTTACTTAAAATTCTAATTTTTCTCGATTAATAAACCAAAATTATTCATACAATTAATTATCTTGAATTAGTAAATATTTTTCAGAATCGACATTTAATAAACCAATCGCATTTAAATTCAAATTAAGTTTTTCAAGTTAAATCTATTTAAATTACTAATAATTTATACAAAGAAGATTTTTAAATTAAATTTATAGGTCTTCTTACCTAAGAACTAATTAAAGGATCAAATTTTGATAATTATCAATAATATTTTATAATTTATTTATGTTTTAAAACTTTTAATGAGAATACTATTCCTCAAGATTTATTACTTTCTTTTAATAAGGTTTGTATTTGCTTAAAATAAAATATTAAAAGAAATTTTAGATTTTTGAGATGTTATCAGATTAATTTGGTTCTGATAAATTTCAATCAAAATATTCCTCTTCATATGACTTTTATGTTTTTTTATGCTAAATTCTTCTATTTATTCATGTAATATTTCCTCATCATCAGATTTTTCAAATTAGAGCTATTAGACTTATTCAATCTATTGAGAATTAGTTTCTTATATTTGTATTTCAGATTATTTTTAGATTAAGATTAACTTTTTCATAAATATCTTTAGAACTTATTTAAGATTGCTAACATTTAGGATGAATGAGTTAAGATATTTCTTGAATTCCAAAATAAGTGAAGAAATATCAACTTTTTTCTTTAAATACTGTTTCTAAACAGTATCTAAGTTAACATTTTCAGTTTTCCAAGATTCAGCACAATTTAAATTTTTATCATTATTAGAATTAAGATAGTACTTTCTTTATATTTTAGCTAATACAAGAAACTCTCAAAATTTCTTATGCTCTATTAATACAGAACTAGCGTTTTACATTTTTTATAATTTTTCTAATTAATTTTTTTTAGATTAATTGTTAATTAGAAATTTTCATTCTGCAATTAATTATTTAATATCATATTTTACATATAAATCTTTTGTATTCTGATTTTTAAAAAATAAGCTAAATAATTTAGTTTAATAATTTACTCGCAAATCTTTTGTATTCTGATTTTTTAATAAGGCACTAGATAATTTAAATTAATTATTTTAAATGAGGTGAAAATAAAATTTTCATGTATTAACAAATATATGGTAAATTTATTAAATATTTTAATTTATTTATTATTTGTTAAACCTTATAATATTAATTTACAGGTTTTTATAAGAAAAATTAAAAACTATTAAAATTAAATTTATAATTTAAGTCTGATAATTTACATTAATAATATATTAAATATGTAATAATTATAGTTTGTCTTTAATCTATTTTATTTTATATTAAATATTCATTTAAATTTTTCTTCTAAAAATATATGCTCTTTATTTTTATAATATTGAAATGTAAATTTTTTTTAAATGTAATTTATCATTCATAATGCGTTTACACTATATAAACGTATTAATTTTTTACCTACTTTTTATTTATTTTATAATAAATAATATCTTTTAAACCTTCCTTAGTTTCTTATTTACATTTATCATATCTAGATACCTGTTTTTAAATTAATTTTATAATTGATATTTTTAAAAATAATTTAATTTTTTATTTTACTATCTAAATTCAAATGTTAAAATAGTTTTTTCAATGATAAAACTAAATGCATCTTACAGATTTCATTTATTTAGTTATTTCTGTTTTATTAATTTTGATTAAATTTATTTAATTATTAATTAAAAAGTTTTAAACTCATAAAATTTGCAAAAATAAAACAAATAAAAATTAAATTAAAGAAAATTACTTTAAATCAAGAGCCAATTTAATGAGATTTTGATAATTTTGTATTGCACTGACAATGCTCTTAGCTCCATTTTCGCCAATAGAATTAGAACTAATAAAATATTAAATAATAAATAAATATTAACAATATATGTTAAACATAATTTTAATAAATAATAGAGAAAGAGAAAAAGAGAGTAAGAAAATGAGTGAAAGTAAATAATAAACCAATCAATCAATTAAAAAAACAAGCAAGCAAAAAACGATAAATTTGTAAAAAGAAATAAAAATTAAATTTAGGAAATTACCTTAAATAAAGTTCAAATTGAGTAAGATTTTGAAAATTTTGTATTGCACTGGCAATGCTCTTAGCTCCATTTTCGCCAATAGAATTAGAACTAATAAAATATTAAATAATAAATAAACATTAACAATGAATGTTAAATAAAATTTTAATAATTAAGAGAGAAAGAGAAAGAGAGAGTAAGAAAATAAATGAAAGTCAATAATAAACAAATCAATAAATTAAAAAAACAAGCAAGCAAAAAAACAATAAGTTTGCAAAAATAAAACAAATAAAAATTAAATTTAGGAAAATTACTTTAAACCAAGAGCCAATTTAGTGAGATTTTTATAATTTTGTATTGCTTTGGCAATGCTCTTAGCTCCATTTTCTCCAATAAAATTTTCTCTAATAAAATATTAAATAATAAATAAATATTAACAATGAATGTTAAACAAAATTTTTAATAATTAAGAGAGAAAGAGAAAGAGAGAGTAAGAAAATAAGTGAAAGTCAATAATAAACCAATCAATCAATTAAAAAAACAAGCAAGCAAAAAAACAATAAATTTGCAAAAATAAAACAAATAAAAATTAAATTTAAGAAAATTACCTTAAACCAAGAGTCAATTTAGTGAGATTTTTATAATTTTGTATTGCACTGGCAATGCTCTTAGCTCCATTTTTGCCAATAGAATTATCACTAATAAAATATTAAATAATAAATATTAGCAATGAATGTTAAACAAAATTTTAATAATTAAGAGAGAAAGAGAAAGAGAGAGTAAGAAAATAAGTGAAAGTCAATAATAAACCAATTAATCAATTAAAAAAACAAGCAAACAAAAAACAGTAAGTTTGCAAAAATAAAACAAATAAAAATTAAATTTAAGAAAATTACCTTAAATAAAGTTCTAATTGAGTGAGATTTTGATAATTTTGTATTGCACTGGCAATGATCTTAGCTCCATTTTCGCCAATAGAATTTTCTCTAATAAAATATTAAATAATAAATAAATATTAACAATACATGTTAAACAAAATTTCAATAAGAGAGAGTGAGAGTTAAATTTGATTATTTAATTAAAAAATAATAAAATAAAATATTTAAAAATATTTTTGGATACAAATTTCTAATAATCATAAAAAACAAAAATTAGAATTTTTAATATATTTTATTTAGTTATTTTTAATCTTATAAATTAAAAATGTTCAAAATTAGTTAGTTATATATCAAATTAGCAACAATTTATTATATTTAACAAAAAATATTTGAAAAGCTAAAAATAATAAATTACCTAAAGTCTATAATCAGTAAAATTAGGCTTTTAAATTTTTCTAAATTATCAGTAAGGATTTTGATTTCATTTTCTTAAGATAAACCTGCATTACTAAGTTTTTAGTGAATTAAAAATATATTAAAATATTTTTTTTAGATTTTTAAAAATAAATAAAAATATATGAAAAATTGTACTTAAGACATATTTTTAGTTTAACAAATTGTTCACATTTTTCAAGCATCTTCAATATATTTATAAAAGAAATATATGCTTTTTTCTTCCATTCCTATTTGCCTTCATCGATTAAAAATTTTAACTCCTTGATATTTTCACATTTGACCATCAATTAATTTTCTTTTTTTCTAAAATGTAATAATTTAAATTTTATTAAATTATATCAAAATTTGTTGAAATTTATTAAAGAATATAATGAAATTAAGTTACAATTTAATATAATCCAATGTTAATGCTGTAATAATTTTATAGTCTTAAAGTGCCTTAGCAAAATCTCTAGCATCTTCAATTGTAATTTCTTATTTACTAATTAAAAATTTAAATCATGAATTCAATATTTAAATTAATTTTAAAATTATTTTTATCAATATTCACAAAATTAATTTTTTATCAAACTAATAAATAATTAAATTTTATATTAAATAAAAATAAAAAATAAATTTAAGAAATACTTTATATCAAAGCCAATATAAGTTTCGCTTACTGAATCTAATGTGATTTTTTTTGAAATATCAAGTTTAAGGTAGTCACTACACAACTTATTTCTAAATATTTTATAAATTATAGATTATATTTTTAAAATAAATTCTTTATTAAACTAAAAAGCTTATAAATTAATCAAAGTGATGGCAATTTGTGTTAAAACAAAAATAATTAAAAAATAAAAATTTTTTACAAAATAAGATGATTTAATTAAAATTATTAAATATAAATTTTATAAAAATTTAAAAATAAAATATATCTAATAATTATTTCAAGTTAATTCTTAATTTCATATTATTTGTAGTTAAAATTTATATTTGAAAACAAAAACTTATTATGATTTTTGATTTTTTAAATAAGTATGCATTTATTACTATTAACAGGGAACATTTACTCCTTACTGTTCAATATTTGTTAATAATCTAATTTATTTAATTTTTAAAAGTGGTGTTGTTAAACTTAAGTATACCCTTCTTATTTAATTCTAATTGATTAAATTTGTAATTTATAATGAAAAGTTTTTTTATTTAAATGATAAATTAAATTAAAAATTTAAAATTTTTAACATTTAACAAATTTGATCATCTTTTTTAATTGTCAAAATAAATTTAATTTAATTAAAAATTACTTTTCATTTGGTTATTGGTTATTAGAGTTTATATTTAGCTATTATAATTAAGCATTACCTCCTTATTGCATTCTAATTAGTTAAATTTGATAAAAATAATTAAAAGTTAGATTATTTAAAGAAAAATTTAATTTAATTAATTTGAATATCTTTTTTTAATTAATAATATATTTCTAATTTAATCAAAATTTTACTATAAATTTTGTTGTAAGTAATTAGCATTTATATTTTGTTGTTAAACTTAAGCATACCCTCCTTATTTAATTCTAATTGATTAAATTTGTAATATATAATGAAAAATATTTGTATCAAATTAAAATTTTTAACTTTTAATAAATTTGATTATTTTTTTTAATTGTCAAATTAAATTTAATTTAATTAAAAATTACTTTTCATATGGTTATGGGTCATTAGAGTTTATATATAGCTATTAAGCTTACGCTTTACCTCCTTATTGCATTCTAATTTATTAAATTTATAAATAATAATTAAAAATTTATTTATTTAAAGGAAAATTTAATTTAAATTAATTTGAAACTCTATTTTAATTAACAAAATACATTTAATTTAATTAAAAATTACTTTTCATTTGATTATGGGTTATTAGAGTAAATATTTAGCTATAAACCTTAAGCATTACCTCCTTATTGCATTCTAATTTGTTAAATTTATAAATAATTATGAAAATTTTATTTATTTAAAGATAAATATTAATTTAAATTAAATTGAATATCTTTTTGAATTAAAAAAATACATTTAATTTAACTAGCATTATTTTGAATTTGGTTGCAGTTTGTTAGCAATATTATTTTGCTATTAAATTTAATTATACCCTCCTTACTGTGTTCTAATTAGTTTAATTTATAAAAAGTAAGGAAAAAAGATAAATTTAATTTAAAAACAATATCATCTTTTTTAATGAACAAAATATATTTATTTAATTAATAGATTACATTAAATTCTATTGTGAGTAATTATAAAATATATTTATTTAAAAGATGATTTAATTAATTAACTTTAATCTATTTTTTATTAACAACATATATTTTTTTAATTAAAAGATTACATTTAATTCGATTGTGGCTAATTAGTATTCAAATTTTTCATTTAAGCTTAAGAATTTCCTCCTTATTGTAATCTAATTTATTTAATTTGTAAATAATTATAAAAAATAAATAAAGTTAAAAGATAATTTAATTAAAAAATTAATATTATTTACCTTTTAATAAATTTTATTCTCTTTATTATCAAAATATATTTAACTTAATAAAAAAATTACAATTAATTTGGTTGTGTGAAGTGAGCATTTTAAGCACCAGCTTTTTAGTTGATTTGATTAAGTTATTCTTCATAATACTCAAAATATTCTTCATTTTATCTTTAATAATTAAAAAATTCTTTAAATTATCACTTTAATTATTTAAAATATTACTCAAAATTCAGTAGCAACTAATTAATGTTGGTGAATTTCTACTTTAACTAGCTTTAGAATTCGTTTGCTTATTCCTTTCCGATGCTACATTTACTTATTATAATTAGAATTATTTAGTTAAAATTTTTTTTAATTTTAGAATATTGTAGATAATTAGATCATTTTATGAATCAATATAGTAAATAGAACAGAGTTTTAATACAAAATAAAATAAAGAAAGAAAATACCTCAAATTCAGAGTTATTTATGTAATTTTTTGAAGATTTTTAATAGCATCTATTATTTTTTTAGCTCCTTCTCGTAAAATATTGTTATTCCTATTGAAGTAAAAATTGGTTATATTTATATAAACTCTAAATAAATTCAAATAAAATAGAAAAATTTACTCTAACTTAAGAGATAAGCAAGAGATGTTCTAATATTTTTTAATTAGCTATGCTAATACCTATGCTCCTTCTGAGTTTATTTCGTTTTAGCTTTTAAAATTAAAAATATTTTAAAAATAGAAATAAATTTTATATTTTAAACTAAGCAAATAAAAATGTTAATACAAAAATAGTCCTAAATATTACCTTAGATTAAGGCTCAACTTAGAAATTGCTTACAAATCTTGAATAGAATTTTAAAGCCTCTTAATTCCTATCCTACTAATTTTGTTAAAGCTAAAAACATAAAATTTTAATAGATTTAAATAAGAAAATAGTTTTAAAAAAATAAAAAAATAAATAAAATAAACTATTGTTTTACCTCAATCCAAGATTCAACTCGGTTATCTATTTTTGATTTTTAATAGCGTTTGATAGGGTTTAAAGCTTTGAATCACAAATATTAGACCCGCTAAGCATTTTAATATTTAAAAATAGGTAAAATTAAATAAAATTAGTATTAAATATAAATTAAAATACCTCAAATTGATTGTTACTTTAAGTAAACACTAATATTATTTAATAGCTTAAGATAGCATCTCTGCTCCTTCTTAAGTTAAATCACATCCTCTGATTTTTTATTACATAAATTAGTGATAAAATTTATTCAAAAAATCTTAATTATTTTAGAAAATATAATTTTAACTAAATTTACTTCAAAAGTAGTGACAGTTCAGTAATCTTTCTACAATCTTGAATAGAACTGGTGATTATCTTAATTCCATGTGCTTTGATATTACAATTACTTGTTTTAAAACAAAAAATGGATTATAAACATGGTTTTTAAAAGACTAATATAATAATAAGAGTATTCAGAAATAAATAAGCAAGCATATTTAACAATTAAATTAATTAAAAGAATACTTTAAGCAGATATTTAATTGAGTTATATCAAGGTATTTTTTAACTGATTTGCCAATATCTTCAACTAACTAATGACCAACCTATAAATAACTAAAAACGAATAAAAACATTCAATATAAAATCACCTTTTTATTTGAAAAAAATCTAGAATTAAAGTAAAATAAATATAGATAATCTAATTAACTTGATCAAATATTTAAAATAAATAGTATTTCATTTTATCTAAAATTTTATATTTAATACAAATTTTTTATCTATTATGAGTTTGAGGGGTGCTGGGATATTTTATTATTAGTATAAAATATTAATTTTAGATAGTATCATATAAAATTAAAGCTTATTTTAAACTTGCAAGAGAATTTAAAGAATAGTTGTGTAAAATTCTTTACCTAAGATTGATGTCTAATGCATCATAATCGTAATCCGATGCTTGATAGAGGTTCTTCTTAAAGTTTTTCCTATCAATAAATTATGTTCTTAAAGTATTCCTCAATTTAAGCTATTTAAGAGTTTTTTCGTCTACATTAAA